>VWZU01007022.1:186684-247337 GCA_013397095.1 Sterrhoptilus dennistouni | reverse complement strand
TCTCCTCTCCTCTCCTCTCCTCTCCTCTCCTCTCCTCTCTCATTTCTGTTCACAGCTCCTGAAATCTTTCCAATAGTACATTAAGTCAAATTACTCCCATCTGTCTGTGCACTTATTTCTTTCAGTCTTCTGTGTTTTTAATACCTACTGTGTTGTGAAAGTTAACAGATCATATTGGTGATATGAATGTTTGAGTCTATGGTACTCCCTTCTGCACAAAGTCAGTTTTTACTGATTCAAATTTAAACTTCTTCTCAGCTGAAGAAAAACCCACATTTACTATCCAATTTTCACAAACTTTTCTTGTATCTCGATGCATCTTTAGCTGTCACTCCAGAAAATCTATACTAGTATTTACATGTGCCATTTAAATATCTCTTAATTCAGTGAAACTGAGTGTAATAGCAATGACAGATGCACTGCTTATTTTTCACACAATCCAGGCTCTGTTTACTCCCCAAAAATGCACAAAATAACAGAAACAAGATACTGCATTCAAAGAATAGAAAGTTTAAAAGTTTTGTCTTGATTAGTTGTTTATGTTTATTTTTTTTATTTGTTTTTGGTATTTTTTGGAATATCTAAACTATTATCATGATATTATCAAACTGAAAAATGGTGATGACTCATGGCTTATCTAATTTCCTTTACCAGTATTTTTAAAAATATATGATTTGAGCTTAATGAAAGAGTTACTTGTTGTTTTAGAATGTCTTAATCTGTAAAACAGAAGAAATGTGGACAGCTTACATTTTCAAATAGACAATCTTTTCATATAAATTATTCTGATAACTAAACAGTCATACAAGAGATAAATATTTCATTTGATAAAAAACCAGAGAAGGAATAGGGAATATAGCTACTAGCTTTCATCAATGGGAAAAGTAAAAAAATCTTTTCTATCATAAGGATCAATTTCTAACATAGTTAAGTCTAGTCTCCAGAGAAGAAATATAATGAATGTGGCATTTATATATTCAGTTTCTTTAAACCAGGAAGGAGAAAGCAAAAAAATATGAGAAGATACACAAAGATAAACCAGACAGTAACTTGTTATAAAAGGAATTTCTATGCTGACAGATGCTAAGTAATTTGTGGCAGAAATATCAGGCCAGCATATTATCCAGAAAAGAAAGCATTTACATTGATGTGAAAAAAGAAATTAATCTTATAGATTTAAAAACATAAAGTATTTGTAACGAACATATTGGGAATTGGAGCACTAGTAATAGGGAATAGGGTATAGTCAAACAATGTAAGCTATACTATTCATAAGATCGTGTTCTGTTGATTCGTAAAAACTTCATTTATTTAACTTAGAGGAAGACTGTGAAGAGGTAAATAATGAAATTATACAACCTTGTCCTATTGCAGAGACAAATAATGTCAAGACCTCCCATATAGACTTTCTTCTATGTATAGACAAATCACCTTCAAAGAAATGAATAATTGTCATACTTCAAAGCTACTGACAATTATTTTTTTGTAGTTACTGTCTTCCAGAGTGACTGGGGGGAGGCTTGAACCATAGAGTTTGTTCAAAGATCAAATGTTATCAATAATGAGATAAGAAGATTATCTTCTGGTACTTTTTTTAATTAAAAAACTTGGAAATGATCAACCGAAAACAAAACATAACTCTCGGGGTTTAAGACACTAAGAATCTAGTTATTTTCTTTTTCTTTTAAATTTTCCTGAATGTATTTATTGGATTTTTTTTGAATCACAGTGGAAATAATTTGATACCAAACACTTATCTCTTCAGTGTATTATCAGGTGTACTACTAACAAGATCTAATATGGCATCAACATATGTGCTTGGAGGTAATTAGCTAAAGAAAAGGTAAGGCATGCACCATGATTATGAACATTCTTTTTTCTTATTTCCTTGGCAGAACAAACTTGCTTGTAATTGAACGGTGTAAATACTATTAATCAATAACTGAAAATCTGATGGGTTTGGTAGTTTGGTTGGTTTTGGTGAGGGTTGTTTTTTGGGTTTTTTTTTTTTTTGTGATCTATCAGATATCACACCTTATTCACTCATTTTCTTTTTAAGAAATGCTTGATCCAAAGTTTAATTTCTAAATTCAATACTTAAAAGATATGAATCACCTTTTTACTGAATACTTAATATCAGTCAGCTGCTATTAATTCTTCCCCAGCAAAAAATTCTGCAAAATGCACTTTTGTGATTAATCGTGTTAATATTGACAATAGATCTCTTTAAATCTTCTTTACTATGTTTCAGTTGTGACAGAATAATAGCAAGAATACAAAAGGTTAAATATTTTATCAAGCCTGATGTCAGTTGCTGTTTTTTGATTTGTGTCTGGTTGCTAAAACCTATTTCATTTTCTAGTAGTGAATACATCTCAGTGAATGATAACTTGGATTTTTAACAGAATTTTTTCTATCATATTTTTTATTAAGTGAACTTTTGTGTAGAGTATGAGTTTACTTTTACACCTCAATTACTACCTTAAAATTAGAAATTCACAGAAACAATTTTGAGGTTAGTCCCTGCAAATATCAGACATTACAGGAGATCATTTTGTTTTGGCTTATTCAACTACAAAATTCAGGTATCGTCAAGTAAACTTGACAAACTACTGCATCTCTGTGATGAAAATTCAGAATGTGTTTTTGAAATAAAATTCTAAATATTGAATGTGACATCTATCTATTTTAATCAGATCTCTTCCTTCCCTTAATGTGTTTTCCTTCACTTCATTTCATGTCAGCTCCTATGCAATGGCAATCTGTTTATGTGTGGAAAGGACAGCAAAACTGACCAAACAAATTCATATTCATTTACTAATACATATGATTAAAGAAAGCTTTGTCTCAAATGCATTGAACTGGATCATCAAATAATGTTCAAATCAGAATATTAAAGGACAAGTGATTTCTCAGCTTATATACTTGACAATTTAAAGAATAGCATTAAACACTGTTGGATTTAAAGAACATTTTTAAAATGGGAAATATGCTAGAAGTTAAAAAAAATATAAAGATTGAAATATGGAATAATATATTGTGACAGTAAGATTTCAGGCCTTCAATATATGTCCATTTTTCAACCAAGCAGTCCAAATGAATTCATTGTTTTTGCTCATGATAGTAAATTCCTTCTTCTCAGTAAAATTTATGTGCTCATATCACATATTGAAATTAGGTAAACAGAAATAATGAGTACTATATAAATCTCTATATGGTAAATTTTATTTCTGGATTTCATTTTTACTTTAAACATGTGAGTTCTGAGCAAGATATGCTGTAGTTTTACTTTGCTGATGATATAAGACCTATAAATTGTACTAATTAGATATCCTGATGTCAGAAACTGTTGCAGAAATGCTCATTGCAACTACATTTAAACAAAGCTACAGAATACCTGAAAGTTGCTTATTACTGCATAGTTACGTAGTTCAAATCTAAATAATCCAAATTATAAAAGATTTTGAGTAAAACTTTTTTTTTAATGTTAGAACTTTTTCCCTTTCAATGAATTTAAATGGTACATGTATTTGTGAACATCTTTAGAATTTTGTAGGACAAAAGGATGAAAATATTTTTTTAAATGACCCTATTACTTAGTTTATAGGGTGAAATTCATCTCACCAAACAGTTCAATGTTTGTCCTCACCTACTAATAGTGAAGGACCTACTTCCACAATGATTGATCTGACTTAAAAAGTGTTACGATAGCTGCCTATATGAATTATTTCTCTATTGAACAGATGAGCTTAGGTGACTACTTTAACCTGCAAGAAATAAAAAAAAAAACAAAACCAAAAAGAAATGACCCTCATTCCCCACAATAAACAAAAAATCCCCTTGTTTTCTACTACTGAGTTCCTGTCACTTCACAAAGAAAGCTAAGATGGAACAAAAGAATCATCAATTATTTCAGTTCGCGTTTTGGCGCCAAGATTTATGTCTTACATAGAATTATCAATACACTCTCACTAAGAAGGAAAGAATTGAAACTAGTCTGCCCAAAATAATATTTCTGTATTGGAAATATAGCATAAGAATATGAAACCATGGGCTATAGAAAGCTAAGAAAATAACCATCAGTTTTCTGTTCTGAAAGCCTTTTTTGCACTTTTCATGTTAAATGATAGTTATTCACATGACTAAGGATAGTTATGCAGTTCTTGTAGAGTCTTGAGAATGCTGAGTTCTTCTTTTTCTAGATTATTTCCGTTTTAGTGAAGATGATTAGAATCTCTCCCAATTCTATATAGTTGTATTCATGACCTTCCACAAATCATATTTTTCCATTCGTAGTTCCGAGAGAGTGAAAAGCATAAATACAATGTGCCTGATTTTGCTGAAAATTCCAAAACTGTTTCTGTATAAAAGGACACATTTATATATATATTAAAAAAAAAAAAAAAAATCTATGATAAAGATTTTTTAACATAACTAAACATGTGAAGTTATATTTGAGTAAGACCACAATATCAATAGACATAGTTTTGCATGTTTTATGTTACTTAAATATCATGAGTGTCTTTCAAAATTGCTATGATATATAGAATGATTCATGTGGATGATGATAACATCAGTTTAGTTTTTATATTTTATTCGGAGTATTGCAATAATTTCCCATTGTTGAAGTTTATGATTGCTCTCTGCCCAGATCTCCAGCCTGTCAAGATCCAGGTCACATTAAATTATTAGATTGACTATTTATTACAGATATTAATTGCTTTAGTGATAGACATGCTTGACTTTCAGATTCTGAAAGGGTCACAAATGGGCCTAATTTGTACTTTGACCTGTCATCATTGGTAATCATTATCTGTTTGAAAATCAAAAAATATGCAGAGCGCAGAATGGGAAGAAATGCATGAGTGGTCAAGAAAGATGCGAAAGATATACTTGTAATTGATCACACTGTACTTCACTCAGATAGGCTAGCAGTCATAAATTGGGCTATTTTTCTGAAGTTTCTGCCTCCACAAGCCATTTGCTTGACAACCTTTGAATTTTTTTCTTATTTTCTCTGTATCGATTTTCCAATAGAATTGTCAGTCTAACTGATTAATCTGTGTAGGTATATGGAGCACAGATGTTCTCTTTCTTTTTTTTTTTCTTTGTTAAATCTCATATAGTCTTGCTCCTTGCCTGAAACAATGAGGAAGCAAGCTAAAAAATTACTCTGAAAAGAAGGTACAAATTATCAAAGAAAATATGAGTAAACAAAAGTTTAAAATTAATTAATGTGGAAGGATGCAGGCAAGTAAATTTCACCTTGCAACATAGATATTTGGGTATTAGGTTTCGTTATCTTCTGTTGTTAACATTTATATAAATTACTGAAATTTGAGGCTTATAAAAATCTATTTGTTCTGAGTTTGTGTGTATATTTGAAAGTATCATATTGTGTTCTGTTATTACCTTTTGTTCTTGTCTCCTAAAGACAATGATGAACTTTATGTCAGTGTCAATTAGCTACAATGATGTCTGTATAAAACTGCAGCCAGAACTATCTCACGGATTTTTTTTTCCTCTTGAAGTGGTTTTTTTTTTTTTTTTTTTTTTTTTTTTTTTTTTTTTTTTTTTTTTTTTTTTTTTTTTTTTTTTTTTTTTTTTTTTTTTTTTTTTTTTTTTTTTTTTTTTTTTTTTTTTTTTTTTTTTTTTTTTTTTTTTTTTTTTTTTTTTTTTTTTTTTTTTTTTTTTTTTTTTTTTTTTTTTTTTTTTTTTTTTTTTTTTTTTTTTTTTTTTTTTTTTTTTTTTTTTTTTTTTTTTTTTTTTTTTTTTTTTTTTTTTTTTTTTTTTTTTTTTTTTTTTTTTTTTTTTTTTTTTTTTTTTTTTTTTTTTTTTTTTTTTTTTTTTTTTTTTTTTTTTTTTTTTTTTTTTTTTTTTTTTTTTTTTTTTTTTTTTTTTTTTTTTTTTTTTTTTTTTTTTTTTTTTTTTTTTTTTTTTTTTTTTTTTTTTTTTTTTTTTTTTTTTTTTTTTTTTTTTTTTTTTTTTTTTTTTTTTTTTTTTTTTTTTTTTTTTTTTTTTTTTTTTTTTTTTTTTTTTTTTTTTTTTTTTTTTTTTTTTTTTTTTTTTTTTTTTTTTTTTTTTTTTTTTTTCAGAATCAGGAAATAAATTGAGTTGGAAACAACCCAGAAGCGTCACTGAGTCCAACTCCCTGCTACTTGCAGGACTACCTAAAATTTACTATTACTTGATTTCCACCTCATTTCCAATCCCAGACTGAAGTGAAAGATTACATTTTTCCTGTTCAAAACTGCTAGTCTTCCAGTGCTACGTCTGCTTTGCTGCTTTGTTCCATAATGTGCGAAGTGGAATACACTTACAAGAAAAGGATATGTGGGAGATTCCCTGCAATCATAGCTGTAAGATGAGGAAACTAGAGCTCCAGTCTCACAGCTTAAGGTTTAAGGGTAGACAGAGGACAATTAACATTTTAATAATCCCATTAGAATCCTATTCTTTTATGTTATCCACAAAGAAGTTTTCAAGATGATCTTTGGTCTACAAAACTGAAAACTTTGATTAGATCCTCACTTTGTTCACAAATCTACTTACAGAGATGTATTATGTGGTAATAGAAGGTTTGTGCTCTGCCTATATAATCAGATTTTGTTCGAGATCCAGCCACAGCAAAAACTTTGGAAGGGGAAAAAAAATTAATTTATAAATAACTATCAAACCACTATGTACCAGCATCTATCTAAGAATAAAAATTTGTGTGTCTAGCAAACCTCATATTTCTGTTAAGAGGGTTGCTTACACTTGAAAAATTCTCTTACATAATGATCTGTTCGTGAATTTTCCTTCTTAATCCACTTGCTCTTTACCCTAATAAACAAATAAGTATATATTCAAAAACATAATAGAGTATTCATCATTTCCTCTACTTACTTCTACAAATACATACACAAGCATACATGACCATACACATCTTCTTTGTGAAACCATGCTGTTTTGTTTTAGATGATTTGTAATTTTTCTACTTCTGTTTGGTTCATCTTTAATGTTTTTCTGGTACTGAATAAAGTGTCACAAGTTTATGAAGTCATGAATGGGACTTCTTTTAAAGTGAGTTACTGCATAATAAACTCTGCACACTTGTTTCAGGTTGTGTTAATTGAAATGTATTAATTTTCATTTGTCACATACTTTTGTTTTCAAACTCTATAAGAAAACTGTCCCTTTCTTTGCTGATTTTTTTTTTTTTGGTGCCAGCTTTTTTAAATCTTGGTACCTCTATTTCTCATTATCTGCTACTTTTTTAATCTAAATTAAGTCTCTACTAAATATAAGTGTAAAATTCGCTACAAGGAACATTAAAAGAGAACATAAGAATGTTTTTAGTGTATTTCTGCTTTCTATTTCTGACCTAATTGTTACTTGATCTCCATGTAAACTAGGGCATCTACAAGTTTAGAGATTTTTGAATATAACCATATTTGAATAACAAGCATTACTTTATGGTACATGTACTGACTATGTTCATCTTGGTTTGCCTAGTTTTTGTCTTTAAAAATAACATTTATGCCCAACTTTTACATATTAAAACACATAAAATATGTTTTCTCATACACAAAGTCAGATGTTGGGAAATCAGTGTAGACTTACATTTTTGTTAAATCAATTAAAAGAAACAAAAAAAAAGTACTTAGGCAGATGGCAAATATATCTTCTGTCTCATTCAACACTTTATTTTGTTCATCTATGCTTCAAGTAATCCCTTCTAAATCATAAGCCACATAATATTCCTCTTCAGTTTCTTCTCCGGAAGCCTAGCTTTGAATTTCTACCTTTATTAAGATAGGCTAGATCTGAAACTCAGATATCACTATCAAGATGGAAATTTGGCTGCTCTTTTTCTGCTCAAGCACAAATTTCTTCCAGCTACTTTGCTTGGTTACTTCAGATGGTCAGCAGGAAACATTGCCACTTTTTCTCTCAGTGGGAGGGAACAGTTTCAGAACAAGCCAGAAGATAACTGTTCTCTGTTTATTTTTCTCATATATGAAACTAATTAAGCTGACATTAACTATAAATGTGCATTACCATTAAACATTAGAAACTTCATGTAAAAATGTGTTCTGCCATGTTGAGACATAATAATATTCTAATAAAAGGCAAAAATAGGGCGCCTTTTGTTCACACTATTACCTTCTCACATGAGCGAACTAATTTTTGTTGATAGGACTGCTCAAAACCCCCTGCTATGTGAGTACAGAAAGTCCAATTATGCTCCAAAATCACAAGGGCTAAACAGCAGTAGAAGCAGAAGAGTTGGCTACACATTTCACAAGGAAAAGCAATTTACCAACCAAGACATTATCGTCAAGAGGCTCTGTCTGAGCGTATGAATAAAGCAAGTGAGACTGCTTTTGATGGCTTCCTCTGTGACAGACTATTCTCCTGTAGGTGGTTCTGAGTTTGTTCTCAGGCAGCTGCTGCTAGGACATTAGGTTTAACTCAGTAGGAAAACAAACTAATCTGTAATTTCCTGGGTTGGTAAACAGGGAAAAGGGGAAAGGTGAGTGGAGGGGAACAAATGGAATCCACAGACAAGATATTTCTCTCACAAAAATGCACATAAGGGGTTTTTTTTAATAAATTAGTAAGCCTGACATTACAAATATGACAGTAGCATGAAAGACAGCTAGAATAGTAATGAGCAAAACTCCTAAAATAGATGGTAAACTGTCTCATTAAAGAGTAAGTTACCACAGTAAATGATTTCTTTCTTCATGAGTGAGCCCGACGAGGACAGGGATACCCATGTTCCTTTTTCTGTTATGACTCAGGCTGTTTCTCTTTACAGACTCAGGCTGTTTGCACTGAAAATGAAGTACTGGCCAAGTACAGGGTAAGGGAGCTACTTGTCTTCATTGTGCTGTATCCTTTTTTCCACTTTATTCGTATAATTCTACAGGTTCTGTCAATTTGAAGCTGGTTTGGGGTGTTAGTATGGTGGTTTGCTTATTTTTTTTTTTCCCTCAGATATAAGAATGTTCAAAATAAAGTCCTGCTAATATATTAGCACTGCACATGAGAAGAGATATCTGGTGTCTGAAGGAAAGGGAGGGAAACTAGCCATTCTTCTTCCAATCAAAATCTTCATTGTTACAAGCAAAACCAAAGATCATACTTGTACTATTAAGTAGCACACTGAATTTTAAACGGTGGTAAAAATTGTTTTGTTATCAGTTCAATAATACTGATAATTAAGTTAAAAATATTACTTATCAAGTATTACAACCATTGATGCTTTTTTTTGCCAATATTACAAATTTTCAAGTACAGACTATGCTGTAAACACTACTTACTCAAAATTTTAAGATGTTCATCATATTGAAAAGTAATTAAAATAATGTCAAGTATGTTTTGTTTAAAGTAATAATGTTAAACACTTTAAAAACTCCACATTTCTAACCTTATGTATCATGTCATGTTGTGTCACATCAGTCTGATTGCATTCATTTTCAAATGCATGATGTGACACAGATGTAACATGATTCACATTTCAGAGGATTTAAGGACCCCTGATATAATTGTGAAAATCATAAAGCAAGAAAAAGGTTGTCCATGTTTTAGAAATTTAGAAGCATTCATGAATAACACAGTCCTTGCAGGTGCATTTTTGAGGAAAAAACTACCCTTAGTAAAGAACATGGCTAGGGAAGCACTGATTCCCTTAACTTTATAACTAATGGATTTCCTAGGACTTTTGGTGGCTATTGATACTCGATTTTGACACTGAAATAATATGGTAGTTTTGTTTGCCTCTTATAAACTCCAGGTACAAGTTAGGCTACATGAAGCCAAATTTTGTAATTTATAAATGTCAATTACTTCAGGAAAACGGCTTAGTAAGAAATATATAACCTGTTTTCCTTAGATTGGATATGTATCAATACTACATTTCTATTATTTCTAATGTATTTTAAGGTAGTAAAAGGTATAAACAACTGTGAAATAAATTTACTGCTTGCAGATATCTTGGATGCAGAGCATTAATTAAACATAACGTTCCTGGATATATAGTAGTTGCTCATTTTTCAAAAAAATAAAATTGCTGCTCAGTAAGTAGTAATCAGTTGAAGTAATATTAAAATTAATCATAAAAAATTATATATGTGCCAGATACTTTGAAGGGCAAACACACATTTTGAAACATGAATCATATGACTCATCAAACTCTTTCATTTTCATGCAACTTGAGGAGCTAACTTTATCAAACAAATGTTAAACTTTTGAATTTAGTCTTTGCCACCTACTATATTTTTTTGATCTGATGAAAAGTGCTTTATAATATGTTTCAGCAGAGAAAATAGTATTAATTTTAAAAGCTTTACTTGGTCACTATAAATTAAAGATCTATGCTTACGCTAGATTCTTCTTAATGTAACACTGGTTATTTCAATTAAATAGCAAATGGCTCTTTCTTAACTGCATTAGTAAGTATGAGATAAGGATAAAGCACAGAATAATTTGAGACCCTTTGAGTTAAAATGTGTCATGTGAATGCATTTATATGGATCATAGTATTGCTTAGCAAAATATTATAAATTGACAAATGCATATAATTTGTCATTTGAATGGGGAAGCTAGTTGGGATGATGCTAAAAACTTCCGATGTCCTTAGGTTTTATCACAGAGAAAGAATGAAGAAAGTCTTACAATGAAACAGATAGGAAAAAAATTATACCAAAATAATCTTTATCTGCTATAAAATAATTTCATGGATGGCTAAGGAAGGAAGGCTAAATTCTACTTACCAATTAATTTCAATTGATAAAGTCAATGTAATGATGACATCTCATGCATCAACCCAGTAAAACCATCACACCTAAGATCATATGAGCCATAGGATCTCATTTAATTTTATCCGTCATCACAGAACATCTTAATAAATTCCTATTAGCTACACCTCAGCAAGGCAATGTAAGGGACTGTGACTATCACTAGTTAGAGGAAGAGAGTTGCAGGATGAGGTGTACCTGAGAACCAATTTGGGGGGGAGGTGGAGTAATTAAAAAAAAAACAAAACAAAAAAAACAAAAACAAAAACAAAAACAAAACAAAACAAAACAAAAAAAAACTCCACCACCCAAAAAAACCCCAACCAACAAGCCAACCAGCCCACCAAACAAATAGTCTGGTTTTCCAGAACTACCAGTTTGAAAATAAAACTTTCATTTGTTTTGTAAATCCAGCACAGGAATTTGCCATAGACATGAGAAACAACAAAAAGAAGAAACCTCTTTCTGTACTGTTTTCAGAGGAGGAGTGCATTTTCAAATTACTAAGTCCTGCTATCAATCATCTTAACGCACTGAGTCTTCCTATAATATACCAGACAAATCCATTAAAATTCTGCCTTCTGGTAGTGTTCCTGAGGTTACAAACTGGGTCTCACAAATTCAAGCACCAAATTACACTATTATGTGTAATATTTGAAAATGTATTTCAGGATATGACACACATGGAAGCAAAACACAGTTCAAGAATTTGAAGATAGATGACTCTGAACATATTCTGAGGCAGAGTGAGCTTATAAAAATATGACAGGTATAGTACGTTATTATGAAAATTGCAGAAAACCTTGCTTTCTTGCTGCTGCCTTTTAGTATATATTCTTCAGTACAGATGAATAATGAAGACATGTAATTTAAATAAAATTCTGACTCTTTCCAATGTCTGAGTGGAACATGTCTCATTGTGTTACAATCAATGAGGAAAAGCCATTAGCTCTTTACAGGACAGGTCCTAAAATATCCTTAACATTTCAGCCTGAGTTTTAATATAAGTCTCTCTCAGTGTGTGGGTGTACGTATTGCGAAGAAAGTTTTCTTTTTTTTTTCTTAAAAACTACCTCAAAAGTTATTGCATGCCTTTAGAAATCGTGGCACCAACTTCATACTTCATTTCCTCTAAAAGCTAGAGAGCCTTTTCTGCCATGATGCATTTTGTAGGTGGATTTGGGAGAATAATATAATTATTTTATTCTTTAGAAAAAGAGACTTGAAAAGTTGACAGAAAGAAAATATGTGGCTCATCTGCTTATATAGTTAATGAATTTTTATAATGTTCTACACTGACCATCCTAGGAAAAGAAACCTAAGCTGATTTGCTGCCATTAGTCACTGAATTGCAGTGACAGACAGAGAATTACTGTGGCAGACAGACTGGACAAATATGGACATTAATTTGCTCACTTTCTCCTACATTGGTACTCTTGGGCCCATAATAAGAATTTTGGCAAACTTATTTTTTTTCTCCATGCATGCTGTGGTAATCACTTAAAATCTGCACCTAAATTTCAGCTTAAATACCATTAGTTAATTTTTAATTAATTAAATCAAGACCTGAAGCAAAGTCTAGAAACATTACAGTTCCTAGAAATTATCATACCATCTGTAGAATTTAAGCTAGGACTAAAGCATATGAGTCTTTCCCTAAGTGGATTTCTCTACACTGGTGTCTACCCATCATGCACATGATTACTGTACCAGGATGCACCATAAAGGGGTAAGACTTCATTCAAATTCCCAGTCATAGATGCCTAATGACATTGTATCTGCAGTGGCTTAGAACTGCCTATTCAGAAAGATATGTGTGTCCCTTTTATCCTGTGCCATAACCTCTAAGTGCAGATGCATACCTTAGAAACCCAATTGTCCTTATAGTTAAAGAATTCGGTTTTGATGTTTGGCAGTAGAAAACATTTTCAGCATTTATTTCCACTGCCCTGGACATTCACTTCCTCTCTCTCATGTGAATATAAGGTCACCTATAGCCAATATTATTGAATGATTGAATAGCAATCTGAAATGTTAAGGAATTGAGTTTATTTATTACCAGAAATAGTCAAACTATCAATATCTTCATGCTGGTTTCTGTTCATTATACTTACTGAATCCAGATTATGCTTAGTTTTTTACTATGTCTACTTTTTTATAGGTCTAGCTATATTTTATGGTATAAGGCATATTCTTTTTACATATGTCTATGAACTGTCCTTCAAAAATTCTGCATTTTTGCCAGACATTTTATATAAGTCTAGCATCTGACCATAAATCGCATGCCACTATATGATTAAAGCATATAAAAGAGTATAATTTTTTAATCTTTGCTTTTTTTAAAAAAAATATTGCACACAGTTTTAAGCCTGCAGTTGAGGAAAAAGTGTAAGAATACATCACATTTTCGCATCAGAATTCAAAAGCAAGACAAAATTGGATGTTTTGACCAAAAGGCAACAAAGAATTAATATTTAATCTTTTCTCTATTTTATAATGTGTTTCACTTTTTTGAACAGACAATCAAAATGCATTCTGGTTTTGAGTTTTTGCAAAGTATAAAGGCATTGTGTCTCTGTTATTTTAAAGATTATCTTTTTTCGTCAAAAAAAAACAGGCTACTGCTCAGAAATTTAGTGTCTTCCTTACATCTGTTTCAATCTTTTGCTCATGTACAAACCAGATAAAAAAACTACCCCTGCTTGCAAAATTATTTTAAATTGGATTAGATCTCATTTTCCAAAATATAAAATATATGATATACGCAGGTGTAAGTGCCTGTGTACTGGGTCAAGGAATTTACTTATATACAGGTTGCTTCTGCTTTTTTATGTAGGATCAGATTCTCAAGCGTTAATATATTTACTATTTTAAAAGTGAAATCTCCTTAATTTACTAATTCTGAAGATTCTGATTGTTCATTATCATGTTTTTTAATGACAATGAAGGACAATGAAATCTTCACAATTAAAATCTTTAATTAGAAAACTGTAATAACACAAGTGTAACTTAGTGTTTAATTTAAATTGTAGCCAGGTGATTGTCAATATTTTGCACTAGATATTACTTTTCTGAGGGATGGTCTGAAACAGGGAAAGAAAGGAAAATGGATGCAGAAGGACAGAAGCAAAGTCGGTGTTTAGTCATTCAGAGACCAGGAGATAAGGCTGTCACCTCAGGTTTGACTGAAGGTGACAGTTTAAAGGCTGGAGCACAGGAGATATACTGTTATGCCACCAAATGGATATCCTGATTTTAATGGTGATTTGTTTTCAAGAAGTGTTTTTTCAGTCAACATCAGTGTCTCTTGCCTTAGGTAGATTCATCAGTCCTGCTCCAGACAGCAACAAAATATCAGACCCATGAGTCCACAAATCACTGAAACTTCCATCATTCTTTCTGCTATTTCAACTAATTTTTTCATGTGAACTTGTTTCTCCATTTAACCCAAATCTGATATTCTTTTTCACTGTTGTACTTTGAGTTACAATTATGTCTTTCAAGCCCAGTCTAGTTTCACTTTGCTTCCCTTATTTCAACATCCACAGCCTGGTTTCCTCATGCTGATGAATATCTGGTGCTCATCCAGACTGATTTAGTTCCCTTTTTTCTCTGCCTTCTGGACTTCAGAATATTTTTTACCTTTCCTTTTTTGTTCAATCTTAGTTTATTTGGAAATCAGGGATGGTCAGGAAGTGAGTGTACTTCAAAAGCAGAGCTGTTTGCTATAATTTCATTAGGTTAATCCCTGATTCTCTTTTGAACAATTCCATTTAGCTTTTGCTAGGGCAGTTTCTGGGTATTTTTCTGGTATTTACACCTGAAGCTACTGCCAAAAAAAAAAAAAGTATTATGGATGAAACAGCACCAGATTCAGTTTCCTCCATTTTATACTGTCTTCCAGAACTATCCCTGAGGACTCCTAACCTTCAAAAAACTACATTTTCTTATACCATGCCCCAGGATATTCAACTCACACCTACAGTTTCATGCAATAAAATCTCAGTCTTGTCTAAATAATGCTGAGATGAAAAAGTTATTAACAAAAGAGTAATAAAACCTCCTTAAGATATCTGACATAATTCATAGGAAATTTAGTTGTATTACCTGTCATGTTTATCTCTTTATTTTTTATGGTTTTGGGGTGTTTGTTTGTTTGTTTGTGTTTTTTTGAGTGGTTTTTTTTTTTTTTTTTTTGTTTTTTTTTTTTTGTTTTTTTTTTTTTGTTTTTTTTTTTTTGTTTTTTTTTTTTTGTTTTTGGGTTTTTGTTTTTTTGTTTTTGGTTTTTGGTTTCATTTTTTTTTTTAATAATATATATTAATTGAAAAGGGGAGTTACTAGCCCTACTGTTGGATGGGTCAGAGTATATTTAATGGGAAACACTGTTTTATCTGTGACCTATGTAGATTTTAAAGAGTAATACAGGAGTGCGAGGCTGAGCACAATTCATAATACCACTTCCAAGTTTCCCTTTTTTCCCACCTTAATTGTAACCAATTAGGTACAGCTATTAATCTCAAATAATTTAGGTTTTGTTTAAAATCTTGCTTTCTTCTCATCATTCCCCAGGCCTGCATGTATTTTCAGGTTTCTCTGCAATAATTTGACAATTGTAGATATAAAAGTAGGTACTGGTTAAGACTCATTATATTTCACCTTTGTTGATCTAGCTGTTCAATTTTATTAAGGTATTTTAGAATATTTCAGTGTTTTACAAATGCTGATGAAATCCCATGTTACACATTGAAGTTCAGAACTTTAAAATCTTGAGAAGTTTTAAAGCAAATTTTGAATGCAGCTGTCTTCTAGATGTCTGATGTTTAGATTTTGGATTAATGCAGCACAGGTACCTAGTATATTAGAGATACTTTTGTGTACTCGTGTGGGTTAAAGTTATTCCAAAAAAAATATCATGCCTTCAAGGTAGGAGAGTTGGCTGCAGTCATACCTGTAATTACATAGTGTACTCAAAAATGAGTACAAAAAGGCATAGATGAAGTGTACGATACTTTAGGTAATCCTGTCTGGTGTCTGACCCTTTAGAAATTATAGGAGTTCATGTGAGATAAGAGAGTTCCCAGTCTTTAACCTGCACTGGGGTCACTGCCCTAAGAAATCAGGGACCCACAACTGATTTCATGACAGCACCTCTCACTGCTTTATTAGAGGGAAGCTTGGGATAATGGGAGAGAGGAGTTTTTTGCTATAACTCTGTCTATGGCAGTCTAACCTCCAGCTCTCTCCTATAAATTGAATATTTTTTGATCATGTTATATATATATAGCTAGTGTATATGTATTTATATTTGTTCATCTTTATATAGGGCCTTAACTAAGCACCCTGACTACACAAGATGGGAGAGAAAAATATATTTGTGATCTGTTCTCTCTGTGCACTATCTCCTAAATGGTGAAATAATGGCTGCTCTGGCTTCTATTATTTAATTCTAGTGATTGCTTCTCTACTTTCCATAGCATGATAAATAAAAGGTGGAAACTAGCTGTTTCCTGACCTCTAATGTGCCCTGCAAGGTTTATTTGCATTTGTAGACATGGCTTACAAAGGTGGTGAGTGTTGCAGAGGTAAACAGCTTAGGATCTGAGCAGCAGAGCAAAACAAATTTATATTATTCAAGCAGCAGTTCCTCGTACTGATCAAAGAGTAGCTTTAGTAGGCTCTGAAGGGGTTCATCCTTTAATTCTTGTCCACCAGAGGCTCTATGGCTATGTCCCAGGTTTAAGGAGCTTCATAGTGCAGTGTAGCAGATCTGAATGATGGTCCATTAGGACATGACTAGCATTTCTTCCCTGTGGGAGCCTTCAAAAATAAATGGTAGTCCAGTTGAGTAACATAGCAAAATTCTTCCAGAATGTCACTGGCAATACTCCTATATTCTGACTGTTTTAGTGATGTCATTAGACTGGAGAAACAAGAAGATTTAAGTTATAGGCGTAAATTGCAAGTAACAATCCCAAAGAGCTACAGGACATTCCTTACTCCAGAGACTAATACATATGATAGACTAGGGCGTGAAAACCCCTTCTCCTCCAAAATTCAAGCAACCTTTTTCTCTGATAACTAGACTGTTAATCAGGTATTCTTTGTCATATTTACCGTCCTCTCATGAATCCAAGAAATTACATTAGAGGACTTTTAGCAGTAGATGATACTGTTGACAATGTATCTTTTTACCCAGCATGTTAGCAATTTATAAAAGACTGTCAAATAGTTTATTCAAAAGCCAATTGTACTTAGCAGCTTAAAAAACATTGTTTGCCTTTTTTTTTTTTTTTGTCAATATATACCTCTGTTTTCCTTCTCATTTCATGTATTTGAGGTGAAATTGGCATCTGAAAGGTGTTGTCACATTTATTTTTTTTATTCCAAATAATTTTCTACCAAACATCAAAATTTCAATCTGCCTACAAGAAATCCTACATAAAAAACATAAATTTAAATTTACATTGACTTACAGGTAACTTTCTTTTTCAAAAAGAATTTCAGCTGTGCTGGATACCTTAAACATTTACACTGTGTTTTATTTACTCCTTATCTGACATAAACATCTTTAGCTCAGTGACTAATACTATTTGAATGCTTTTTAATACCTGATATGTAGTGTAATTTTGTCTTGGGACACCTGTTTTACAAAAATGCAATAAATTTGATAGAAAATATACTTTTAACTTTTGTCAAATATTTTTCTAGACACATTAGTCATCAAAACAGAAATACGCTTAAGAATGCGTATCTTCTTGCTGATCCAGCTGATTTAATGAAAACACAATTAGAATCCAATTGGGATAGAGCATTTATTATCATTATATGCATGGTCAATAAAGCAACATGAGATACTGAAGATTTTCTAGGGAATAGAACAAATATTAAAAAAAGGTAGTTGGATATTGTGGAAAATATTATAGATGTCAAGAATATAAGGTATGTTCTTGTGCAAAAGAGAATCAGTAAAGCTAAAAAGACAGAGAAATATTTCTTTATGACAATCTCAGTACAAAGATATGAACAATATGTTCTACAAATTTTAATACTAACTTATATATAACTCTCAGAATTATAAATCTATGTCAGTGTTTAACTGATACCTTGGGTATAAAATTGACACTTGACTATTTTGTCCATGTTGAAAAAGGTTGTTCCGAAACAAGTCTGCCAGTATATAACCAACAGTAAATACTGCTTTTTCTCTACCTTTTTGTCTAGGATTTTTTTTCTCAGCATTATAGTTTCATTGACACAGCATCCTTTCAAAATTAACAATGTATAAAACCAGTTTTATTTTAATTGACGTATTTTATGTGCCTTAACTTACCTTTGAATCTCATCTCTGTATTAGATGTAGAAATATTACAAGTTCTTTACAAGGATATTAAATATAATTCAATCTCCTTTCCTGGCAATTTAAAAACAAGCGGTCCAGCATCTCTTACTATCTGTATTATCTCTTTGCATAAGCCATGGTTTACACATATTCATGGTATGTTTTATATGAGAGTCTCAGGAAGCGAAGCGTTAATGGAGTCATACAATTAAATACTTTTCTTTTTTCCTGTCTGATGACTAATTATGCTTTATACTTTCTTATGCAGGTGCTTTGGGGCAACTATATTATCACTGAAATAAAACAACCTTATTACAAAAAGATGATTTTTCTGGTTTAGACAAAAAAAAATCATGGAAAGCCTGAGAAAATACAAATCAATCTAAACTGAATAGACATGATAGAGAAGAGCAAGGACTGTTTTTATCATTCTCTACAGACATTCACATGAAATCAACTTCCAGCTGGTTAAGAGCCCATAACTAACTGTCCCTCTGCTCATTTGACAGGCATTTCACTCAGAGAAAAAGCAGTGGCAGAATATTAATATATTCAGGTACCTGACCATAGACAATGATGTTTGCATGGGAAGCAGAAAGCACTATTTACTGTTTTTTTTTGTTGTGGTTGGGGTGGGTTTTTTATGGTTTTTTTCTGTTTATGGACAAAACTTCTGGATGGCATAGTAGGTGATTTATTTTTGTCATCTGTGTGGTGGCAAAATTAAAAAAGTAATAATGAATAAGCTCATAACCATCTGTAACATCAGGATCAGCCTAGAAATAAGTATTTCTTGCTCTAAACTTCTGTCATGTTTATTCATAAAGAAATTTCTTTAAAAATATGATTCCAGTCTAAATGCAAACAAATTATTATCCTAGGGACAGCAAAAACAATTGCAAACCAATTTGGATGCTAATAGTGCCAAAGATGAGTGTGAACAGTCAAAATTATTTGCAAATAAATTTGAAGTAATGTTTTTCAATTAAATCTATAATAAAAAAAAAACCTTGAGTACAACCAGTTCAAAAAACTAGATAAGAAAATTCTTGTCTTGTTTGTTTTTTTTTTGCAAGAAAACAACAGTACATTCTCTAGAGATTCACAGTATTATTCAGGGTAGGTAACTGAAATCAGCAAATTTCAACTATATCCAGATGACCAAACTACACTAAGTCTGTGATGGGACTGTACTTCAAAATGCAAACTAAAAATATTCTGCCACGGCTATATTAAAAAAAATAAAAAAAAATATCTGTGAACTTAATTTTCAAGCCTGCATCTCATAACTGGATTTAAACATGTAAGATAATGCTTGAAGCTTATACAGCCGTAAGTTAAGATCTATAATCAGGAAAATAATCTAAAGAAAGGGGACAAATGACAAATATTTTGAGTAATAATTTCTTTCTGATTATGTAGTTACTAAGAGCTGTAGAGTATTGCCTTGCTAAGACTAGATATTACCCAGTAAACTTTAATATATGAAAATAATGGAAAATGTTGTAGTGTAAGAAAGCCTGTATTAGTACATGTGCATACTGTAGACTAAATCACATTAATGTTCTCTGTATACATCAAATATAATTGAGCAGAAAACCATTAATTACTCTTCATGTGTATGCTAATATGGGTAGAATTCTGAAATACATGAGAATCAAAATATAGATGATAGAACAGGAAAATATTATTTAAACAGGAATTGATTGTAAATTTGTTAGAATAAAGACATGGAAGGCTTGAAAATGATTGCATTATGGTAGAATTGGGATCTTTGAGACAGTGGTTAAAATCCTGTTGCAACTACTCAGCATTGCAAGTTAAGAGCCAATTCCCAACTAAACTTTCGGTCAAGCTACTGAGTGACATAATTCTCATTTTTAAAGTTTCTTAGCCCTTAAATTTTTTTACTGGCACAACAAAAATCATACTTCAAAAGCATAAACATTTTATACTCATTGGAAAACAGATCCAACTGACAAATTTTATTGCATTTACTTCATTGAGTTGTAAAGTGACCATCAAACAAATAGATAAAAATCTTTGGAAAAATAATAATTAAAAAAAAAATCACATAGATTTTTCACTTAGAAACCCAGTGGGAAAGAAAATACAGCAATACTTCTATGTACTTAAAAATTCTCTCTCTCTCTCTTTCTTTTTTTTTCTGTAGCTAAAAAGAATCTTGGGATAATTTTAAATGAAGAATGCAGTAATCAGCATAAAATATTGCAAATTGAACCCAAATGCTGAAATAGTGTAATTTGCCATAGAATAGAAATATTTTGTAAAACTGTGATGGCATAATCAGACAGAAATAATTTTAAATAAATGTTTGAGCAATGTGACAGCTCAAAGGATGAAGAAAGACTGGGTTTGCTGCACCATGAGGAATCCAAGTGATAGAAGAAAAAATGACGAGAAGTAGAGCATCAAGCAGGCAGTGCATCCTTCTGCATACACAAGAGGCATAACTGGAAACAACAAAAATAAACTGGATCAGTGGCAGATGAGACACCTCACTTAGGGTCATGAACAACCTGTTAGGCATAAGTGAAGCAAATAAGCAAAGAAAGAAGTCAAACTCATTTCAATGCAGTATTTTTATTTTGCCCAGAGTTCTTACATCCAACCGCTCTGATATTGGTTACATAGAGACACCAAGGACCATAGCCGTCAGTGAGCTCCCTAGCACTGGAAATTCACAACTATTGTAAGTCTTGGGTAATAAGAGTGAACCTTAAGAATAAGCCTAAGAATAAGCCTTAAATATGTGGTGATAAGGAGTAACAATGTGCAAAAATGAACAATTAAAACAAAAACTTTTGTTAATAACCAAATTTAATAAAGTGTTTATTGAATTGGTTTAGGTTTTAGTTTAAAACTACCTTAAGTTGTCACTCTTCTAAATACTCCCACCACAAAAAAATATTAACTCTCTAACTAATAAGTATCGGCAGATCTGTAGGTTTGTGTGAAATACTGCTAGAGTCAGCATTACAGAAGCTGTGGCGAAGCTGATGCATGGTCAAAAGGACAAGGTAGAAAGAGTGTGCTGAGACCTTCTCTTTCAACAGAAGTGCACAGATTAGTTTAAGATAGCTGTGAAATAATTTTTTTTTGTTCTCTCAATGTATCTGTTTATGTAAAGACAATACTTTTATATTTTTCATAACTTAGTTACTTCTTTTTATCATAGAAGATATGCTCACTTCCTGGGTAAATCTCCACATCAAGAAGAGTAATTCATTAGTTACTGTTTTTTTAATTTTCAGTATTATCTGATAGCAGGATATTTCAAAGATAGGGAGAATGTGAATAGAGTATATAGACAGGATTTACCTATATATATATAAACTATTAATGTATAACAATACTGTTATATATGTGCTGAGAGTGAGTAACTTCTTATAAAAAGTTGGCACAATATTGACTCATACATTATTCAATTCCTTAAATACTTAACTGTCTTCTTTTCCATGTAGGAATTAAAATATTCCTTTCAAGAAGAATTGCAAGGAGCTTGTCTTATTCTCTTCAGTATTGTAAAACCAGAAGTGCAACTAAATGGTTTGGATTTTTTGTGTGTAATTTCTTTCAAACATATTTATTTAAAGAATATTTGATTTCTTCTAAGTAGCTACACATAAAAAGCAAAAGACAAAACATAATCCTTTTTTTTCTTTATACAAATACAAAGACAGTATAAATGGAGTATTATTTATCAACATTACTGTCTAAGGTTTGCTTTGACTTACAAGAAAGCTGACTTCATCTTTGAAGGCAGAAAGATAAAAAAGAACCATTTTCCTTTCTTTCTCTTTTTATTTCTTCTGAAATACTTATTTAAGAAAGTGATATTTAACATGAATCAGAACATTAGTAGGCTTTTATGAAACTAGATTCTAGGAGAAAAACAAATAAAGGAACAATTCTGTGTCAAAATCTAGGTATGTTCTCTCTTTGAGGATTTCCTTTGTAAATTCTAACATTGGAGGAGTTCTTTAAAATCTGTGCTTATATTAGTAACACAAGAATGAGAGCATTCAAAGACGATTAGAGAACTGGCTGATAATGATGCAAACCCATCAAAACCATTCATTTTTCATCTTCTTTGAAAGACTGAGACAGTCAGGCAAAGTCTCNGGAAAGAGGAAAAAAAACAAGAAAAAAAAAAAAAAAAAAAAAAAAAAAAAAAAAAAAAAAAAAAGCAAAAGGTCACACTCACCTTCAAGATGGGCAAAAAAGAGAGATTCAGGGAGGAGCAGACCTTACTCAGCTGAAGATTGGAAACCACATCAAGGCACATGTAGGACCAGAGGACAACTGAGAACAGCCATTTACTGAGGGTGGACTGATGCCTCACCAACATTATTTCCTTCTCTAACAGGAAGACCAGTTTGGTGGGAAAGGGAAGAGAAATGACTGCACTAATGTTGCCAAGATTTATGGTGTCCCATAGCACAACTTCGTGTAGCTGTATTGGAAAAATACGGTCTGGATACATAGAATGACAAGCTGGGTGAAAAATTGACTAAATTGCCATGCTGAAAGAACAATTGTCAGCAGTTCAAAACCCAGGTTTACCCAGATATTATACGTCAGTCTGAGTTACGCCTCAGAGTTGATACTAAGGTCTATATTGTTCAACATCCTCATTAGTGGTCTGCATGATGAGGGAAACTACACTTTCAGCATGTCGCTGGATGGAGGACAGTTTTTACATTGGAGGACTGTCTGCCATTGAAAACGTTTTCAACTGACTAGAGAAATGGGTGGACAAAAATAACTTCGATTTCAATAGCCCTGTACATTGCACAAAATAACACCACTTAACAGTACAGGCTGGAAGCTGATTGCCAAGACAGAAAAGAGACAAATCATTTTTTTGAGACAACAAGTTAAACAGAAGTCAGCAGTGTGCTTCTGCGACAATGAAAGCTAAGTGCCTGCTGGGCTGCATTAGGAAGACACTGGGAAAGTGTTAGGAAGAAATATCATATGCTTGCCCTGTTTTGACCATTTCTTAGTATTTATTTATGGCCATTTTAGGAGAAAGAAATCTGATCTGATGCAGTGTGGTCACCCTCATGTTCTAAAAATGATAAATGTGTAAATTCCCTACACGAATTAGAGAAAATACAGTTACCTGTAGAATAGTCTTTCAACAGCTAACTTCAAGGAATGAAGTGTAAGGAACAGCAGGGACAGTCTTTGAATGTATCTAATACTAAGAGAAGAATCATAGGATTTCCTGAGGTAGAAGGGGCTCACAAGGATCATTGAGGCAATTCCTGGCACTGTACAGGACCACCCCCAAAATCACACCATCTCTCTGAGCACATTCTCCAACATCTGCTTGAACTCCGTCAGGCTTGATGCTGTGACCACTTCCCTGGGGAGCCTGTTCAGTGCCCACCACTCTCTGGTCGAAGAACCTTTTCCTAATATCCAGCCTAAACCTTCCCTGGCACAACTTCAGGCCAATCCTTCAGGTCCTGTCACCAGAGAGAAGAGATCAGGTGTCCCCTCGATCTCTCATACTGTCTAGGCTGTACAATCCAAGGGACTTCATGTAGGACTTCCCTTCTAGGTCCTTCACGATCTTCGTCTCCTTTGGACACACCCTAATAGTTTTATATTGTTCTTTCAATTTGATCCCAAAACTGTGCACAGGATTCAAGGTCAGGCTGCACCAGAGCAGAGCAGAGCAGGACAATCACCTCCATCTATGGCTGCAAATGCTGTTCCTGATGTCCCTCAGGACACAGTTGGCCCTTTTGGCTTCCAGGGCACTGCTAACTCATATTGAACTTGCCACTGACCATGATCCCCAGGTCCCTTTCTGTGGTACTGCTCTTTAGTCTCTCATTGCCCTGTCTGTACATATATCCAGGATTGCCCCATTCCAGATTCAGAATTCAGTACTTGTCCTTGTTAAACTTTACATGGTTAGTGATTGTCCAGACCTCTAATCATAAAGAATAAACTACTAAGTTTTTTTCCCCTGAGGGAGGCAAGAGCTACTCATTTCATTAGGCAGAAGTGGCTCTTGGTAGATAAACTGAAGTAACTTGTTTTAATTACAGGAGTATGGCTAAATCTCTAAGAGAACTACTTGGGAAAAGAGCCACATTGGTAGAGGGGAATTTCAGTGCTCCTTGGAGTTACCATTTAAAAAGAAGTTCATGTCTTGTAGCAGAAGGAATTCAGGAGGCAATCCCTGGGCTGTCAAGGTCAGTACACAGCAGAACCTGAAGCCAGCAATACAAGAGAGTGCAATACTATTGTTGTTATAATTACATTTGGAGGGTTTTTTTCAGTCTTTTTTCACCTATAGATGGATAGAGTAGTTTTGGCCCACATCTAGAAGATTAAACTCACAAATGCAGATATGTAGCAAGATGCCGTAAGTATTATATATCTGCAATCCTTGCAAGATCTGTTTTAATGCTTTAGAATTTGCTTTTTTCAGATTAGACGTTTAATAGATACTAAATATGCCACTGAGATATTGCAGAGCAAATATCTTACATCAATCACTCAGAAATTAACTGATTGCTTTTAATTATACTGTAATAAGGTGCCACTGCTTCAAGTGTTTAATCCAGGGGTGTATTTTTATTACAAAATTCTGTAAAAAAAATTAATGGAACATCAAAAAGCCTCAGCTGATATCTCAACTACAGTGCATCGTCTCCTTCTTTTTATGACTGTGCATTTATGGTTCTATTGTAAAGAAAAAAAAAATTGATCATGTTTGATGAATTGCTCAGTGACAAAATGTAAGTTGTGCTAAGTCTTGATCAAGCATAGCCATCTGCCCAATAATGCCCTTTGACTAGCTTTATGTTCGATTGTTTACATTCCACAAAGCCTTCTCTCAATTACCAATTTAGAAGCTCAGATGCAGTCCTTCTCACTGAACAGAAAGCCTGGATATAACAGTGTTATGCCCTCAGGTATTCTTGTCATGCCACGCTTGCTGCACATTCTATAGCACAATTGCAGCAAAGAGAATGGGAGACACTAATGGCTTTATGAGTGCAGAAATATACATATGTTTGCAAAAGCTTCCCTCCCTGCCCATCCACTTGAAACAGAGTGCAATTTGCCTAAACATTGTCTGCTTTGCTTCCACATGATATTTCAATATCTGAAAGTATTTTAGTCTTAGAAGTTTTATACTTAAACAATCTAACTACTGTCAAAGAAATCTATTTTAAAAACCCCACAAAACAGAACAAAACCCCTGATAGTCTATATAGTTTTTATACCCGAGACAAGTACATTTTTCTCTTTTGGACTAAAATTTTTGTCTACTGAGGCCACCATAATTTTCATCTCTTTAAAGAGGAGATAATATTTGCCAACAACAGTAAATACCCTTTCTGATTTGAGACTACATCACATCTTTTATACATATAAATGTAGCTCTGAATGGGATTCTGTTATTTTGATTTTAACAACTTTTTAAAATGGTTTTTTGTACCAAACATGATTTATATATAAATAATAGGAGCCTGAGTTTACATAAGTCTTTAAGCTTGTGGAATGGGATGTAGTACTTCCATTGTATGTTTAATGTAATTATATTGCCAGAAAATGTGGCTGTCCCTTTAAACCTTGAAGATTGAAACCATGCAGCTCAAACCAAGCCACAAATGCATTCAGTGCTTATTACACACCCCTGAATATGTTAGCAGCTGAAAAGGCTTTGGGGGGAAAAAACCTAAACCACTAACTGTTAATAGCTTAAAGAAAGGAAAAAAGTATATAGTATCTTACAGAAGGAGAAAAAAAAAAAAATTAGCATATAAAAGTGGATCACTAAGCTAACTGCCTGGGCTTTGCTTGCAAAATTAGGCTTTCTTTCTGCTGCTGGAAGTTATCAATATTTAACTGCCCCTGACAAGACAAAAGCACATAGTATGAACCAAGAATTATTACTGTGAATACATAAGTCTTTACCTGAAGTGTTTTTATATCAATAATTGATTTTCAGTACACAATGATAGAGTTTGGATCTCATTAACAAATTGGGACATAATTATCAAATATTCTTGTATAGAATAACTAGCCTAGAAGATAACACTGAAACACTGAAATAATGATGTATTTCTTTTAAAAAGTTTTGGAAGTGTCTAAGACAACACTCTCAAAATCAAGGCAGAGCATTAACATGAGATTAATTTTTCAGGGATGGATACAAAACTGACTGAAAATATCACTGATTGAATGGATGCCAACTTTTTGATTGGTTAGTATGTGAGGTTTCTGGTCTGGTCACAGTTTTGTTCAATACTTTTATTGAGTTAACCAGTAGAATACAAAGCATATTCTAAAATTTGCTGACAACATCAACAAATCTGACTAAATCAAATTAGAGGGGTTGCAAACAGATTAGATGATTGGATTTTAAAGTCTGCAAAATAAAGATGCTTTGAAAGCAGCAAGAATAACAATGCATATCCGTAGTACAGTGTTACAGTTCAGTTTTGTAAAATTCAATTAAAAAAATACAGACTACAGTTAAGACACATTACTGCTTAAAAGATGGAGGTTAACAGGAGTCCATAAATTAACTATTGGTGATGCAGAAAAAATTATTCTCGCTATGAAAAAGGAAAATGTCTTCTAGGAAGCAATGTGATTTTTCTGTCCTGAGTTTCAGTCGTATCTTGACCCACTTAGAAAGAAATGTATAGTCAAAGTAGAAGACAACAAGCAAGAATAGCATGAAAAGTTGAAAACATAGCTAAGAAAGAAAGGTCAAAGACAATGGTTTTGTTTTATTTAACAGACAAAACTACCACAAAAAGGATAAAAACCAGATGTCCTCATTCTTCTGGCAAAATAAGAGGTTTATGTTAAATATAAAGAGAAATTTTGCTTATAATAAAAGCAGTGAAGTGTGATTATTGAATACACTTCTGAAGAACTGAATAGATATTTATCTGTGACTATATTTATAGTCAAGTAATGTTTCATCCTTCTAGAGTAAAAGAGAACTGAGTGACCTTTTATAATAACATCCAGCCTAAAACTTACATGACTTTTTATTGTACATTAATAAAGAATTGGAAGAATATTTAAAATGTCTTGAGCTATGAGATACGCCAAATTTATTAAGAAGTACACCTTAATTACATTATAAGATATAAATACATAAATAGTGGATGAATACTGCTTTCATAATTTACCTAGATATCAAGAATAAAAGGAGAGTAATTTACACTCCTTTACTCCTCTTTCAAATCTTCATAGATCAATATTTCAATATCATTGATGAGATATAGACACCAAATGTATATTATTCACCAAATAGTGCTATGGGCAATACAGATTTGAATTTGGGCTATTAATTAATTATATTGCTAAAAAAAATCAGATCAGGATAGTAAGAAGTAAAATAAAGCTTTAAAAATACCTGCCCCCATCCCTCCCTCCTTTCCAGCTCTGTATCCTGCCTGCAGTGGTGTGAGGAGACAGAGAATGGGGGTTATTGTCAATTCACAAGTTGTTTCTGCTGCTGCTTGGGGGAGGAAAGTCCTTCCCCGGCACCAGTGTGGGGATCCTCCCATGCGAGACAGTTTTCCATTAACTTCTCCAATCTGAGTCCATTCTCAAAATGCTGCAATGTGGGTCACGCTTCCACAGGGTGCAGTCCCTCCAGGACAGGCTACTCCAGTGTGGGTGCCCCACAGGATCACAGGTCCTAGCAGAAAGCCACTTCCAGCATGGGCTCTTCTCTCCACAGGTCTGCAGGTCCCCACCAGGGGTCTGTTTCAGCTCGGGCCTCCCATGGGTTCATAGACTCCTCTCAGGTACCCACCTGCCCCAGTGTGGGTCCCCTCCATGGGCTGCAAGTTGATCTCTGAATCCCTGTGGTCCTCCATGGGCTGCAGGGGCACAGCTGCCTCACCATGGGCTGTAGGGGAATCTCAGCTCTGGAGCTGGAGCAGCTTCTCCCCCTCCTTCTCCACTGACCTTGGTGTCCTCAAAATTGCTCTTCTCATGTTCTCCCCCTGCTCTTCTCTGGCTGTAACTACAACTACACTATGACCTTTTCCTTTTCTTCAATAAGTTATCACAGAGGCATTACCATCATTCCTGATAGACCAGTAGCATGTCCATCTTGGAGCTGGCTGGCATTGCCTCTACTGGACATGGCAGGAGCTTCTACCAGCCCCTCACTGAAGCCTCACCTGTAGCGCCCTGATATCAAAACCTGGCCATAAAACCTAATACAACCTTTGGGAAAAATAAATAAATAAATAAATATTTAAAATTCATGGACATAGAACAGGGAAATCATAGTTAATGCTGATTTATAAAAATTTCTGATGAGTGAGAAGAGTTTGAGTGCTGACACAACAGAGCTACATTGAGCATAATGCAGTTTAACTGATATTCAGCAAAAAGTAAAATTGTGCTTGTTTTAAAAGCAAACTTAAAAGTATATATAAACCTGTAACTATTCTATAACTACAGATGACACCTTTTCTTCTTAAATATTATTTTCTATATGATAGTGCTGACATGAAAATATATTTTTCTGAATATTTATTTACCAAAAACACAATAGCAGAGATAACTGAATCCTTTAAAGTTAAAAGCTAACTTTTTATCTAATTTGTGCAGCCAGTTCAGTACATAACTTGTTTTGTGATTTTTTTATTCATATTTTATTGATCACAGTGCTTAAAAATGTATAATTTGTTTACAACAAGCACTAAACATTAGAAAATAAAGAAGTGGGAAATACATTACAGAAATGAGCAGAATTTGGATTGGCATCCAGCTGCCTTCCATGGATTGTCTATATTTTCTGAACGTTTGCAAAAACCATATAGGTTCATTCCTAGCCTAGATAGAAAATCCATCTTGTTATTTTTCAAACATATTAAATACATCTCAGTAAACAAGCAGTATAAAAACATAGCTTCATAGAGAACAATAGTATTTTGTATCTACAAACAACTTGTCCCCTGTCTAATGTCACTACTATTTAGCCATCTGAGGTTAGCATTTATTGATTCTGCTTTTACTTTGATTGGATCTTACCTACTTCAGTGCTTCAGTAAATTGAAACCTTCTCCAGTTCATGGAAGAAATCTGAGAGCAAGGCAGTGAGAAAATGTACACTGACCTCAATTTGTTTCAGATGGTATTGGTAAAAAACATTGCCATCAGGTTGCAGAAGTGACCTCAGCTAGCAAGAGAAAAAAAAAAATAAAACATCATATTCTCAACAAACCTTTAACAGAAAGATTTAATTATTCCCAAAGTACAAATCACAGCACTATTTTTCTCTATTCTGTAAATATGAGAATCTCTATTATATTAATGAATTTAAAGGTCAGCATGAGAATGCATTCCCTGCTGAATAAACCAGCTTTCTATGATGTAAGATTTGTTTCATATCTACAGTATTATCCTTATTATATATTTTACTGGTTTTATCTATTTTTTATAAGTACTACATAAATATTATAATATGATATCTCTAATACAATTAATGTAATATATTATAATATCTATAAGAAGAAAATCCTCATGCCATGATTCCTGGGCCTATGAATAGAAGCATTGGAAAAGAGAAAGTTGTGAAACTAACCTGCTCAATTCAAAAGTTAGAGGGTACCTTTCTTCAGTGATATTTTTTTACTTTTTCCAGAAGTGAATCTCCATTACACTTCATATATACAAGTATTTATACAAGTTTCATACAAATATTTAAGTTAAATTACTGTTTTTCCTTGGATTAATGCTAATCCTTGCAGATGTACAACTACCACAATATGATCCTCTTGCCCCCTTTCTTTTTAATTTCTCATCCACAAAACCTCTGCCACTGAAAAATATTTAGCATTTCCCACACTTCTTCATATGTCACATGTAAACAAAAAAATGTTTGCATATCTGTGTTGAGTTAGCCTTAGCAAACAACCAAACACACACCTGACTGCTCACTCACTTTCCCTCCCTAATGGTATGGAGGAGAAAATGGGATGAAAAAGCTCATGGTTCAAGATAAAGAAAGGGAGATCACTTACCTGTTACCATCACAGGCAACAGACACTGAACGTCTAAAAAAAGTAATTTATTTGCAATAAGAATACAATTTAATTACTGATTTAGGTAGTGAAAAAAACACAGACAAACTTTACCACAGCTTTCCTTGCCCCATTTTACTGGATCAGATTCACTCTGTGTAAACAGCACAGGTTGAGAATGTGGGATCATGGTCAGTAATTATGGGGGCTTCTTCACTGATCCTTCCTTCTCACACTTCCCCTGTGCTCTGCCAAGGGGGTCCCAAAGAGTGCAGTTCTCTCAGGAATATCCATCTGCTATGAAAGGGATCCTTCACAGGCTGCAGTTATTCCCTGCTCCAACACCGCAGAGCACCAGACAATTATTTTAGGCCTGGACTTATTTCTGATTTCTTAATTTATGTACTTCTATTGCAAGTAAACATAGAAAAGGTAGCTCAGTGAGGAATAGTTTAAGGAAATCAAGGTGTCTAAGTTTCTTCAAAGTGCATTGTTATGCTCCAGCAGCAACTATGGAATATTCTGATAAAGAATTTCTTGAAACCGTACCAGTAAACTTTTTTCAATACAAATTTGAAACACTTAGTATTCTATAAACTTTTTATGATAAAAAATTTAGTTCAGCACATGTCACACTTGGAAGGGAAGTTGTAAATTTTGCTACAGATGGAGGATAGTTAATGTAAATGCATTCACAGGAAATCACTCACACTAATTCAAGTGAATTCATATACATTTGAAGCAAAATCTGCTATAACTCAGTTTGCTTGTTTGTTTTTCTAGAAATCAGGTATGAACCAGGTAAATTAATAAATAAATACCCACCTGTATCAGTCCTCCATAAAAAGCTAAAGCTTTTTTGTTTGGCTAGGGTTTATTTGTAAAAATCAGAATAACTTGACCTTTTATCTTTTAGTTCATATTTTTCATAGAAAACATATATGTAATGGCAGAGAATACCTTTGGATTCATAAGTATTGTACATTTCAGTACTCTATCTTCCCAGCCTTCACAAACAAAAGGGCAAACACCTCCTTATTCTGCATTTCAGATTGTTTTATCTGTCTTTACAAATGAGTTATCAATCCAGAGAGTCTTAAGGTTCCATCTCCATGCTGAGTTACACTACTGGTTGAATTCATAATACCAGAAAATCTGACTTGGCCACCAAAATACAACAAATAGTTAAAATGTAAGTATTTCAAATCTGAGAACTTTATCTGTCTTTAAAAATTTACTTCCGTTTTTCTAAAATATTTTAATACAATAAAAAGTTTTTGTTTGTTTGCTATTGTTTGCAATTTGACCTTCAATGTCACATGGTGGTATGTCAAATGAAGCAATTCTGATCATGTGAAATTGGATCATGTCTCACATACATCAACAGGATTGATTAAACCTGACAAGATATATCAAAATGTGACACATATGTCTCAAAAACAGACATAATATTGTCTTCTGAGAACAATAGTGTTTCTTAATAATTCCTGGAAGATATATTTTCCTTTGAGGATAAAAAACCCCACATATAAACAAGGCAAATGGTTTCACTGGAACTTAAGCATCATAATTAAAGAGGCCAAAGAGAAATAGATGCTTTTGCTTCCTTTCAAGAAATTCACTGGTAAGTAATCAATATTTTCCAATCTAATTTTCATTTAAGATAAGATTTGTAAATAACATTTTGTTATCAAATAAAAAGGAAATTATTTAGATGCAGAAGTAGTCATGAGACTGGAAACACAATATCTCCTTTGAGTACTCTCCCGGACAAATTTTTATTGCTGTATCACACCATCTAGCAACATGCTAATGGGATTCTCATGGTCCAGATGCTCTCCAGCAGACTCATGGTAATTCACAAAATTTACTGACATGTTCATACTGGAGATGAGGAAGCAAATTTCTGCTTAACAAGAAAAAAAATGTATTGCATTCAAATTTATTTGAATAAAGAAAAATTAGATTTTCTTATAAGTTTTATAGAAATTACTATGAGCTCATTTTATCATATTCATTTCAACTGAGTTATGAATTAGCCATAAAAATCCAAGAGAAAACTTAGGAAATGTATTTCAATAAAACAGAATCTGGATTCAAAATACTTAAATACTTCATTCTCCTTTAGGATTTATTTACACACTCTCTTACCCCTCCTCTACCCACCTTTTTCTTTTACCTGAGTGGCCATCTGTAGTTCAGAATCACAGCAGCTCACAGAAAAAATAGAAATAAGAAAGTTATTTACTAACAATGTAAAAACAATAAACATTTTTTTCCCCGAACCCAAAATAAATAAATCAGCTGATGATTTCATTCTTCGCTTAACCCAGACAGTCTTTCAGCAAAGACCTTTCTAGTGGTCATTTCAGTAGCCTGTATCCACCTCAATGTGTGGCCTGGCAGCTTTGTCTGTCTCTTCCACAGTGCGTCTTGTATTTTTAATGCATACACTTAAGCACATGAGTAGCTGTTAATTTATATGTTTGGGTGGCAAATCCTGGGTATTCTGCAGTGTAATCATATGTGCATCATGGGGCTCTTTCATCCCCCTTGAATGAAGGCAATGATTAAACCTCCAGCTTCAGAAACACTAAACCAGACCAGAAACACACATCAGTCTCTGGTAAAACACAAAGAACTAAGCAACTTTACACTGTTCTCATTATGTATTTCTGTCAAGTCCCTTATTTCTGTGGAAGTCCAGAAAGACATCAATATAAATTTAATTCACATTAAAGCTTTTAATGGTAATGTGTTGAGAATAGAGATTCATATAATTTGCTATATGAATATTTTTATTTGTATAGTTAGAGACTTAGGAGCTCAAAAGAGTTACAGTCCTGAAGTCCTGTTCTATTGTCATGTACTACTTTTCCTTGATGCAGCAATTATCAGATATGTAGATGATTTTGAAATGGGTTGTCTGCTGACAGAAATTACAATCCAAAGATGCAGTGGCTTGATTTGGCAGGAGTGTTATCTTTGACACTGGGTAAAGAGAAAAAACAGGAAGAGAAAAAAATGTTATTGAAGGCTGAGGAAAACAGAGCTTTTCTGTCAAGTTTTCTTTCATCTCTAAGTATCCACCCTAGAGCATTTTACTCTTACAGTACATCATTATTTCAGTTGCTTATGTTTCACAGTACAGATTTAACTCATCCAAAACTAACAGCCAAACAGTTATTTTTAAACAGTATTTCCCAATGTTGTTAGCTATTGCTGTAACTATTTGAGACATATCAGCATAAATGAGGTATGACATTAATGCTGACCTTAGTCCTAGTTCTTCCACTGTACAGCCAAACAGACAACTGATGAAGTGGACAAGTTGGAAAATATAAAGCAGTTTTGCATGCAAGTGCCCATTTGTTAGTAGTGGGGTTTTTTTCAGGACAGTCTCTATGACATAGCTAGTCTCAGCTGACTCCAGCCTGCTCATTTTTCCAATCTTCATGTAGATAGACATATTAAAACTGGGATTTTTTAACCTTACAACAGGAGCTCAAAACAACTGTTTGAGGACATAAGGGTTAAGAACAAGTGATACCCTAAGACAAGAATACCTGTACAGAAACTGATACCTCATAGAGTGAAAAGTAGCCAAAATGGGGAGGGAATAAATGTAGTCAGAGGGTTAGAGGAAATCAGATGAGCTACAACAGATTCTGATGAGAGCATAGTACAAAGATTAGTCCAGTTCCTAAATGGGAAAAGGATAAAATTAATGAAGGTTTTAAATTGCTGAATTACTTCAACTTGTCAGTAAGAGACAAAATAGTCAACAGCAGTTTTGGCAATTAGAAAGTAATGAAGATCTTGTAAAGTCATCTACTGAAAAAAAAAAGCCCAGAAAAGGAGAACCTATATAATTGAAATGCATGCAAATGAACTAGTCAGATAAAGGTTTCATTCAGTAATAGTACCATGTACCTGCTTCTAAGCAAGTGAATTCTTTCATGGATGACAATGCTTGTGTGATTAAACTAAACAGTCATTTAATTTCCTGCTGAATTACAGCTTATATAAGATCAAAACAAGACTTTCTGGCTTACAAAGTACCTATATGAACTTCTGGAAATATATTCATTGATTTTACCTCTCATCTAGTTTAAAATGAGTTGAACACCGCATGCGTGGGATCCACAGATCCAGAACATAAGGCCACAACACGGATGAATGACTGTAACTTTGGATTCTGGTCCCTGTGTCCAAGGTTTAGTTTCTTGTTCTGTTTAAGTATCTTATAATACAAAGTCATTTGTTAAAAACATCAAGGATGGTACTGATGATTCCATTCTCCTTAGATGGAAGATGGCTGTATATCTGATTACAGTTCTATCAAGTCTTATGCTGGAACCTAATAGTTGTGTTCTGAGTTTGCATCACCAATACAGTGGCCCACAATTCTGGCCAGGGTCAGAATGTATATTACAGTCAGAAGGTGAGTATTTAGTGAGCATTTGTAGGATGGTGAAACTATTATTTCAAATCAAATTAGAATGATGGAAGCCCCTTGAATTTGTTTACTTCTGAGGTGAGTATCCTAACTGCTGAAATATTATATAATAAGCAAGGCTGACTTCGCATCATGGAATTCAATTGAATTAGTCAGGTTTACATCATACCTGATAAATCAATCTTTTTAGGAAGAATAAATGTCCAAAAATATCTTTCCTGCATTGCAAATATCCTTAGGTAAAGTTAGGTGCTCATTTGCCAGTTATGAGCATTCATAATACCAAATAATATAAAATTTTCCAAACACATTTGCTCTTATGTTGATATTTCAGACCTGCCAACACATCAAAATTCTAATCTTGGATAGCCAATTGTATCTTTGTAAAACTTTTTTTCTCTCTATCCCTGATGCTCAAAAGTCATTCTAATGCTATAGAGAGCAGTTTAACAATTAATCCCAGTGGATGCATTTGGACATACTTTATAATGAACTACTTAGAATGCAGCTGTAGCATGACTTTTGGAGATGCATCTGAATGACGTCTTTTACATAACATTATTAACTGCTAATACATACAGATTTTTTTTCCTTAAAAGCACTTCATATTTTGATGCTCAAATAAAACAGGAAAAAAATACAGTTTTATGTATAATTACCTTTTTAACCATCTTCATGCTAATTTCATAGGCTTGCTATCAATAAGTTTTCTGCAAACAGGACTACATATGGGACTACAGATATTTATCATCATGCCAAATCATATTCCTGGAAGAGAAACAAGCAAGCTTTCAAGAGATGAACACCCTTTAAATATCTTCCATGTAATCTTATTTGACAGGACCAGACTCAATACAGAATTGCTGTTTTTCTTTACTCTTAAATCTTCCTAGTTGTGTTCTTTGTTTCACCTTGAGGGGAAATTGCTTCTTCCTGCTAGAATAATTTTCTTTACACTTGAGGACCAGATATCTTTATAGGGGATTAATCCTCAAACCCCTGTGGGCTAACTACATGTAAATGCATTGCTCTATTAGTCATACTTGGCAAATCTGAAGGAAAAAAAGCCAATCCTTGTAAGGGGCTTATGGAAGCACTAGGTTATAACTTGTACAGCAGCAAGGGAATCAGCAGGATACACCAAATACTCGAGAGTTCCCTCTTCCCTAGGGCATCTTCCTCAGAAAAGTAACAGAGCTAATCCTCTTCTGACTTTGTCTCAAAGAACTGATTCTTTTGGAACAGAACAGGAAAAGGGGGATCTCCAGATGCTATCTATGAAATTTACCTAAGGCCTAGAATTGCCCTTAACTTCCACGATACTATTTTAGATTTTCTTGTTGGAAGTATCTCAGATTTGACATAATTTATTTTCCCTGAACTATGCTAAATATTCCTAAGACTTGGTACTCCATCTTTCCCTATAGCATACTTCTAAGAAACATAATAGAAAACAGAACCCATATAAATGTTATCAATGATGCTTTATGTAAATTTTTGTTCCTTTCTGCAGTGGTTAGAAGACTTTGTTGTCATCACTGTGTGGGTTATCTACAATAATTTTCCAATAAGGCCAAGAGAAATGATTAGATGTTGGCTGAAAATGGTGGTAAGCATTATTAGACAATTTTCTTGAAAATAAAGGGAAAAGTAAGTGGACAAGTGATAATTACATCTCAGAATTTTATATTATTTTCTCACTTTTTAAAAAATATATATGGTTATCATTTAAATATTACTGAGATTTGGCTATCTTTCCCAGTACAAGGCTTAAAAAGGTGAAGGATGACAGATTATATGTCTATTAGTTTATTTGTTATCACAAATAATGCTTCTCAGCTGCTACACAGAAAAATCTTCATTTATGTTCTGTTCAAATGTATATTTGAATATTTATAAGAAAACTCTTGAATCTTCTGAACAAACAAAAGCCAAGCTTTGAACTCCTTATACCTTTGTGTGCCATAAATATTTCTTATGTTCTTTGCTCTTACACTAGCAGGTCTAACATATCCAAGTTATCTCTCCAGGAATTGGTAAATTAAGATAAATTATCAGCAATTGTTAAATCATTATTGTCTGATACGATTCATCCCTCCTGAAAAGTGTAGGCATTTAAGGTATGTTTTATGTTTTCTGACAAATAAGGATGAATATTTGAGACTCATGTCTCAAAAGCACAGTACTTTCTGATAGCCAGATGCTAGTGGTTGTTTCAAACTGAGAGGAATCCTTCTGCTGTAGTTTTTCAGACCAGAAAAAGACCTCAGCTGTGTGCCAAATCTCTTTCCCTGATATTTCAATCACTTGTGAAACCATTTTCATTTGGATTCACTGATCACTAATTACTATTAAATGTAGCTGGTTTTAAAGAGTCATAACTAACATAATTCCTGTTGCAGTTGTTTTATCTAACTGTTAACTAAAAAATTATTTTCTTATATCTACGGTAAAAGTTGTGCAGAAAGTGCTCTTGGCCCACTGAATTGTCTTTACCAAGGCCTTTGACATATACTTCTTAAAGCCACATTAACACGAGATGGACTGCATAAGTACATGATAAGGTAAGCAGAAAATCAGCTTGACTGTCAGGCGGAATTAGTAGTGACCAGTGGCACAAAATCCAACTGTCAATCAGTTAGAAACAGCATCCCTCAAGGATCTATGTCAGAGTCAAGATGGCCATACACTCAGAGTGCTTCAATAAAGACTTCAGAGGGCCTCAAGTATCAACACCATGTTATCTAGAAGTCTTCCTTACCTTTTGTATGTGGCAATCCTATGGGCAGCTGCCCACAGTTCTGGCTCTTTCCCTCCTTCTCTCTTCCTTCTGCAGTCCCAGCTCACTGCTTCCTGTCCCTAGCAGGGCCCTCTAACTCTGTCTGTCCCTTGTACAGTGGCTGATCTTATCAGTCCCTCACACAACCTCCTGTCCCTTCCTCCCACAGCACACCCAGCAGACTCCAAATGACTCTCCACCAACTAATTCACTCTTTTATCACACCCAGCTGCGAGGGCAAGGCTGTTCCCACTCTTTGGTAATTAACACAGTGGCAACGTGTTGGAGACAGGATTGCCTTTAGCGCTATCTCTGTCTTCCCACAGATCTATGCTGAGGCCAATAGAGTTAATATGTTCATTAATGATCTGAGTGATGCAAAAGAATGGCTAGAGCACATCCTCATGAATTTATGGAAGATAGAAAATTGGGAGGAGAAATTGGCACACTAAACAGAAGAGCTGCTATGCAAAGGAACATCAATAAGCTTGGAAAATTGAGTTGAAAAAAATTCATGAACCCAGCAAAGGTGACTACAAATATCTCTTCCAGAAAAAAATCCTTGCTGTCATCCTGTTGGGCAAATAACTGCATCCAGCTCTGGGATCCCCAGCACAAGAAGGACATGGACATGTTGGGGTGAGTACAGAAGAGGGATACCAAGAGATTAGAGGGATGAAGGACCTCTTCTGTGAGGAATGATTTTGAGAAATATATTTGTTCAGCCATGAAAAGAGAAAGCTTTGAGGTGACCTAATTGCAGCCTTTTCTAGAGGATCAGACCGAAGCACATTTTGTGTCAAATATTCTTGCAGTTATGACAGGAAGGGAGTGGTCAGAGGAGAGGGTCTTACTGAGGTGGGTCTGCACCATTCCAAACCAACTTCCTGCCCCACCTTGAGATGCATGGTCAGACCCCTGTCTCTGTGCCCTCCTACTCACCTCTCAGGGAAGAACTGCTATGCATATGTAAACAAGACAGTGTGAAAAGTCAAGTGGCATGCAGCAGATAAACTATAAAGCAGGGTAGAATGGGACTCCTCCTTCTTTCTCTGTCTCTCTTTTCTTTTATTTCTTCTCTCTTTCTCTTTTGCTTTATTTGTCTTGAAATCCCAGCTCCAGACTATCTGCGTGGCAGGACCAATACAGGATCTAGGGACTGGTGATATTTGTTTTCTGCCCTTGCTTTGCCTGAGCAAAGTACAGCTATCTCAGTGTGAGAGACCAGAAGGATTACTGGTTCCAAACATTTGGGGCAGGGGGTGGCGGTGGTAGAAGGAACAGGTCAGACCTTGCTCTGGTGAGGTGATGCCCTGCTCTGCCCACACCTTTCCTCCTGGGCCTGTATCCCACTCCACAGTGGCTGCCAGTCCCTGGCATAGAGTAGAGGCAATGCTCCATACCTGCCTCTGGAGCCCCTACCCCAGCTCCTGAGAAGCCACCAGACAAGAAGTCACACCTGAGGGAAGGGCCCAGGAAAACCAAAGGGTATTTAAACTGAAGCATGAGACAAACAAATGTCATGATCCTACCTTTCTTGGGTCTTGTATCAGCTAAGACACTCCTGGAACCAAAGAGTGGCAGCTAAATTTATCCTTTACTGTATCTTTCCTGTCTTACTTTCTTATTCTAATTCCCTCTTCTTAGAGTTTTGAGTAACTTAAAATCAGATAGATTTGGGGTTCCCAGAGTAGGATGGTCTAAGTTAATGCTTCATGAAATGTTTTATGTAGATTGAATGCTGCTCTTGGCAAAACTTTGCCACAGTTCTCTGATTTTATGAAGTTGCCAGTAAAATTTGGGACTGTACTTGGAATACTGCATCAGGTCTTGAATGAAAATCCATCAAGAGACAGACAGGTGTTCAGGAAGCTGGAACACATGACATATCAGGAGAAGCTGAGATAGCTGGGCCTTTTCAATGGTGAGAAGAATGGGCCGAGGAGACACTGCTGTCTATAATGACAGAACAAAAGACAAAGCCTTCTGAGCTTCGTAAACTGGGAGTAGGGGTAAATGATGAGTTGCAACGTGAGTTGCAATGTAAGTTGCAATATGCAACATTTCAACTCAGCATAAGGAATTTAAACTTTTTCATGAAGATGATCAAACAGTGGAACAGGTTGCCTGTGTAGTCTCTGTCATTGTAGAGATTCAAAATACCCTGGTCTGTGCAGAAGCCTAGACAACATAATCTCTGGAGGTCCCTTCCAAGCTACATGGTTCTGTGTGTCTATGACCTACATGAATAATTGATGGAAAAATCTGCCACTGAAAAGCAGCAGACTGTTCAGAAAAGACCAAACAAGGCCCCATAATCTGAATGTGTATTTATTCATGCATAGCATCAGTTCCTACGCTATACACAAAGAGAGGCTAAAGAAGAAGTAAGTCTGGAGGGTTACCCTTTCCAACAAAGGCTTGTTTACTTTTTGAGTGTGTATACCCTTATTGGGTAAGGAATGGGGAAAACAATCAAACACCCAACCCTCATTACTAATTCCAGCTGCATCATTGGATGAGTGAAATTTTTAATGTCTTAGCAAATGGCTTAACACCAGCAGTGTTGACAATAGAGGTGAGTGCTCTTTTGTCTGGATAGCATATATGGACTCCTTCCTAGCTTCAACCTTGGAGTTACCTCCATTCTCTTCCCACATCCACTGAATTTTGTTTATTCTGAGTCACACATTACATCTCTTGCTCATCAGCGACTCTGAATCACTTTCTACATCCAATGTCAGCAAATAATCCTCCGTCCATTTGCAATATTTTTGGCTTAATCAAAATATTTTCCATTATCCAAGAAATCTTTCTTTTCCTGATTTGATATTAAATAAACTGAGAGAAAAGCTGCTGCTAAGAAAAGAGGACCGAAAGCTCAAACCAGGCAAATGTTTTCTGTCTTTTCCAGACCCATTTGAACCAAAGAATACTTTTTTTCAGTATAGCAGCCAATCTGACATAAAATGACAAGACTGAGTTACAAACATTTTTGATTTGAAGATAAGTTTATCTCAATGCCCTCCAATCTGTAAGTAAAAGAATTCAAGATTTTTTAGGATTTTTTAGAGAATGAGCATCTATAGAGTTGTGAATATAGCTTGGCTAAAAAGGAGCAGTAGATTGGCCGTTGATAAGCCACTTAATTTAATCTTGCTATATTCAGCAAATATTGCAGTGTGTTCAAAATGGTAAGGGAAAAAAAATATCAACTGTTAACTTATGCTATCATTTCCTCATATAACAATGTAACTTTCTCGTCAACATTGCAATTCTTTTTCCTAATCAAATGAACTTTTCCCTAATGTAAGTTGTGGTTGCCTCATCCCTGAAAGTGTTTAAGGTCAGGTTGAATGGGACTTTGAGCAATCTGGTTTAGTGGAAGATGTCCCTGCCCAGAACGGTGGGGGTGGAACTAGATGATGTTTAAAATCCCTTTCAATGCAAGCCAGTCCATAACTCTAGCATAATCTGTCACTTCTCCAAGTGGAGAGGAGCTGGTGAGGAGAGATGCTATGCTGGACCTTGTTCTCACCAGCAACGAAAAACTGGTAAGGAATGTGAAGCTCAAGGGAAAGCTCATCTGCAGTGACCATGAAATGAGGGAGTTTAATATCCTCAGGGCAGTGAGGACAGTCTACAGGAAGGTCTGTACGTGGGACTTTGGGAAAGCAGACTTTGGGCTCTTCAGGGACCTGCTTGGTAGAGTATTGTGAAATGAAGCCCTGGAGAGAAAGGCGGGACAAAGAAAGCTGGCTGATAATCAACTATCACTTTCTCCAAGATCAGCAGCAATGCAGCCCAGTGAAGGGTAAATTGGGAAAAAGTTCTAGGAGGCCTGCATGGATGAACTAGGATCACCTGGACAAGTCAAAAACACAAGGAAAGCCTACAGCAGTAGAAGCAAGAAGGTATCTTGTGAGGAATACAGAGAGGTTAGCCTTATAAATATTATATTTGGTAAGAGGTCTAGCAAGCATATGCAGTCACTGAGTAATAGACAACAGACCTTTATGTAATACAGGTTTGTGTTTGGATTAGGAGAAATTATTTCATAGCTGTAATTAATAGATATAGAAGTTTTTATTAGACCAGTTGCAGCAATGTTAACACTTAAATTAATAAAGAAGGACAACATGAAAAATGCCCTCATTATTATTATTACAAAAATTAGATCATTTTTCTTTGGTGTTCTATTCACCCTACCAACCTATATGTCTCTGGGACCTCAGATAAGTAGTAACAGCTTTTCTCAGGTGAGATGGTAGGTTACCAATCAGCATCGCAAGCTCTCTGCCAGGACGACTGTGAAAGTAGTGGTATATGTGGTTTATGGCTAGCTGAACTGCCAGAAATATTTTATTATTTTTTCTTTTCTCTCTCTCTCTCTCTATTTTTTTATTTTTTTCCCCCCACCATCCTGCCTCTCTAGGGATACTCTTCAGGGCAAACAAATCAGAACTCCGATGGCACAGTAAAGTCCTCCCTATCTTCTGCTTGAGAGAGAAAGTAGTTATGAACGTTAAGAGAAGGCATAAAAGAGTGAATATAATGCCAAAGAAAAGGGATCCATACCAAAATGTTTAGTACAGCAGTCTTATCGCCGTAAACCATACTTTTCTGTAATAATTAGATAATTTACACTTTTATAACTCCACTAATAGCACTAATTGTTTTGTTTGAATTAGGTAATTACTGTTCAAGTTAGATTAATATTAATCTCCTGCTTTTTGTATATCCTTGTACCCATAGTAAGATATTTGGTGTAAGATTTACTGGATGTGTCTAATATCCAGGATATTTCTCAAGGCATATGAATGCCAGTTTCTCATCTCTATGCCTTCTATGAAAATGGCACCAAAATGCTCCTATGTACTTTAGGCCAGACTTTGTCTGAGACAAGTATATTCAGTTCATCCAAATTAGTACTGTAATATATTTTTGTGATATGTTTAAGTTTGGATACAAAATTCTAAATGTGTTTTGTCCACTCTCAATAGGACAGTCTGTACCTTATTTTCTCTCACAGGGAAATAAATTTTTTCCTCAGATTTTGTAAAAGTTTGAGCTAAAATATTCACAAGGGTAATAAAATTCAAACATTAGATAAAACTGTGGATCAGAAAACCATAAGAGTGGGGTGGTTTCATGTAGTGATTCAATTCCTCTCTTCTGAATCTCTAACTAATTCCAGAAGGTATCTAAAATCAATAGTTCATGGTTTAAAATACAGACATCTCTAGGTGCCTGGTTTGAGCTACTCTAGTCTCAAGAAACAGATGCACATTTTACAGTCAGACTGCTATTGGATATAAACAAAAGATACCCAGGGAATAGTGACAGGAACTACAACTTTGTCTTCTCTCACACAAGCAACTTAAAAATGATTCTAGGAGGAAAACTATACATTAGGTCCAATCAACTAATCCACTGTTCATAACCCTCTGCAGTAAGTGGGAACTAATGCTTGTGGGGAAAGTGTGGGGAACAGAAAAATTATAGGATGATCTTAATGGTAAAAAGATCAAGAAGCTTCCAGAATCTTATGGTGCATTTAAATGATTGTGAGAGTTTCCTTACATATTTGCTTTCTTCAAAATTACACATTTGTTTTCTTGCCTGCATAAGAGGCTAGTTTCAAAAGAATGCATGGAGTTCCCTCATCTGAGATAGACTTTATTTTTGTGAATAGAGTTCTATTATGTGAGCAAGATATCTAGTTATTGCTCTTTGGGTAAAGGTGGGTTAATCCTTTGGTTATTTTGACAAGGAATAAATTCTTGTCCAGTCTTAAAAAAACAGCCTTTTGTTCTGAACACTTATTAGGTGGGTGCACCAACAGTGAAACATGAGGAAAAATCCTATTCAGACACAGAGTTCACTGACAAAAGGTACTCAAATAACAGTATTATGATTCAGCTGAAGTGTTTTATAGATCACTGTTTTAAGACAAGTTTCTATTTAAGATGCTCTGAATGTTATAAAAATACTTGGCTCTCTTCTGATAAGAACTATTGAAACAATCTTAATCACAAATAGGATAGATATCTAATTTTAAAAATACATTTTTTCATATCTGTGTGAAATTCATGTCAAAATGATATGAATACCTATTAAATATTTACTAAGAAGTAAGTGGTATTTTTAGAAAATTTTTAAATACAGAAATGATTACTTCAGAAACCTATCTCCTGACAACTGATCTGGTTTACATTCCTACAAATGAGGGACTTCTTTAAAAAAGTTATTATATATTACATAACTGTCAATAATTCTATTTTGGCTTTAGGTTTTCAGGAAACAAAAGGTTTATGTTTTGAATACTTAAACTCTCTGATTAAAAAAATAAAGAAGCAAAAATAAATAATTAAATTTTTAAAAGTATCATGCGTGACAAAACATAATGAAAAGCAGCCATAAGGTGAAACAGTTGTACATAGCACAACACTCTATCAGGTCAATGAAACTTCACATATTTCAGAAATTAAATGATGCTACAGACATTCTCAGGCATTAGAACATACTCATTCATCTTTGATGGTCTTAGGAGCAGTTGATTTTGGTTATCTGGGTTCCCCACTTTGTCACTGTTTCTCTGGTCACCATGTGGTCATTGGTTTTTTATTTGTTTGTTTTAATTTTCACTAGCTAGACATCGTAATAATAACATTTGAAGTCAGAAGTAGGCTAAATCCTGACAATAAAATGTGAAACAAACATCCAGACTAAGTATTTTGCCCTGTCACAAGCCCCAACTGCAGGGCTTATGTTAATAATGTTTTCTGCAATACAAATCTGAATACTCTTGATAATATAAAGTCAGAAGTGAATACTCAGTAACTTTGTTAAAACTAATACTGAGATTAAACAACAAAGGATAGAAATTGGTTTTACTACATCCCTGAATATTATAGGTAGAGTGACACAATGAAAAATTATAATTTTTGGATTAATAATTCTTTTATTAAAACACTGGAGGATAACAAACTCTTTTGAGTCTGAATTATCAGGATCACTTTCCTTCTGTAAGTATTTCAAGGTTTATCTTCACTGTTGAGAAAGTGTATAACAATACACTTTGAATAGTCTGTGAACACAAACCAGACTATAGTTAAACACATAGAATACCCACTTTAAACAAGCAGTTCCAACAGAATTGACGTACGCTTCTAATTGTTCTTCAATGACAAAACAAAGTTTTATAATCATAACTGCATTTCTGAACAAAAAGCTGAACTCTATCTCATCAAACACTTTTTACAATGTAGATGGATTTTCTCATGATCATGACTTTTTTTCCCCCTCGATTTTAACTCAATCTTATTCTGCATTATTTTTTTATTCTGCAATTTAAATCTTTCTGACATTCAGGAGGTACAAATTAAAAAATATATTTTGGTCTCTCTTTGGTATAAGACTACGATATCGTTTTTAAGAAAAGATTCACTTTATTTCTGAAATTCTGTGAAATAATCTTTCCCTGTGAGAAACAATTCTCCATCTTTGACTAACCAAACATGATGACTATGATGGTGGGAGAAAAAAAAACGCTGTGTGCCTGCTGGAAAGCCCTAAACAGCAACCCAAATTTTTAGCACAGCTGTGTTTCAGTGATGTTTTCATCATTTTTTTCTTACTTGCAGTATCAACTTATCCATTAGTGTTCTGTTCTCCTGCTTCAGTGAAGTCTCACTCTACAGAATTGCTTAATAATCCAAGTACATAAATTTCTAGATTTATTTATTTAATTATTTTAAAAAAATTCAAAAATTAATAATCACAAATCTACTTTATATCTCAAGAAATCCTTACAGTAATTGTATTTTTCATTATAGGAATACTTTATTTTGTTAATTCTGTACTTTAGCCTACTTAAATACTTTCTACTACTTCATATTGAAATATGTAGAATCACATAGTGGGATTTGCTAGCCACTAGATACTAATCATCATTTCATATTATTGATCAGCAGAGTTTAAAAACAGTGAGAAAAACAAATTGAAAACGACACTTCAAAGCTCTTTTTTTCTGTTGGCTACAAAGGAGTTAACTTCTAGGAAACTCAGTTTCACAATAATGCACAGGGCATGCTTGTGCATTCAGGATCACACCTCCTCTACTCAATGATGCTCTCTGCACAAAGCCTATTTGCAGTGCTAATTTACAGGTCTGCTGGTTGTAAAGACCTAATTATGCAAACTCTTTATGAGGATATTCTCCCTGCCTTCCTCAAATGGTGAAACAACCATTCACCCTTGAACACATAAGAACATTGGTGAACTAGGCCCGGGGAACAGTGTAAAGCTTTGTATTGATATTTTTTCCAGGACTGTAGAATGGTACTAGTTACACGATAAAAGTTGATTCAGAGTGCAATATTATTTTCTTTATACTTTTATACCGTTGAAGAAGCAAGAGGCCAGATCTATATATCTTAATCAGGTGAACGGTTTCTCCTCAATAGTGGATTAATAGATGTAGCCAGAATCCAGACAGAAGTTTTACTCTCCTAAACCCTTTACTTTTCTTCATTCTGTTAATTGGTTTCAATAGCCTTCAATATCCTATAAGTTTAAAAAGAAAACGTGATTGGAAAATTTATTGTCTATCAGAGCATTAGCATGCTTTTGTACATTGTTTTAAACATGGAAAAAAGGAGACAATATACTCAAGACAATTATATTTCTATGAATATAGGAAGAATAAACTTGAACATTAAATGAAGTTACTCAATAAAACCACAAAAATATAAATTCAAATCTGAAATTTTCAAATCACTGTAATGTTCCAAACTTTTATTGATTTTCCATTTAATGTATTTCTTCTGCTGTTTCTTCTTTTGAAACCTCAGCAATGTTTTGCAAAACTTTGTAAACATCCTCGTCTTCAACTGGATGCAGTCAGAATTCTTATGAAGTTTTGAAAAAGACATTTCTTTCAGTATTCCACAAAATCCTTAAATCGCATAAAATTAGGGGTATGTTTCATAAATTAAAGATTGCTAATGACTTTAATCTCTCCTTATATCTGTGTGGTGGTTATTGATTCTGTAGCCAGTGATCTCTTTATTCTGTGTTAAGGTTACTATATGGTGCCAGAAGCCTTGGTGGATTAAAAGTATGTGGAGGAAAATGGTAAATGTAATGTGATCTTTGTGATCAGTTTCACAGATATCTGTTATTCTTGCCTGCGCTGTATATCAATGCAAAGTGTGGATCCATTCTGCCAGTTATGGTAGAGTAAAATCTAGAAACTATATATTTTTCACTTATTATTAATAGTTGTTTCTCCTTGGTTTACTTGTTTTCCTTCTCAATATAAAAAAGCTTGCATTTTAAATTTTAACATCTAATTCAAGTGTTGGAAATCTTTTGAACTCCATTTGTTCACAGGTGGTGTAGGTACAATAAGGAGGTACAAGAAAGACAAATACCTGGAGTCTCAGAATAATAATAAAAAAATATGCTGTGTGCAGTGAGCCAGGACAAGGCTCTAACATGATAATCAGACTGAATAAGGCCAGCTTAGAACCAGTAACAGAGTAAATGTTGTGTTAGGATAATAGGGTGCTGACAGGATGGATGCCCTGCAGCTGAATCTCTCTCTTCTTCCTGGAAGATTTTGTAATGGAGAATTAAGCACTGTCTACCTCAGGCTTACTCAGTCAGAATGTATTTCTGCAGATGAAGCTGCTGATATGACAAGTAAAGGCACAGTTATAAGTCTTACAGAGCCTTAGTGCTTGCAGGCATGAGTCCCTGCACATTGAGCAGGCAGGGTCAGCGCTGTATCCTCTAGGCAGTAACAAATAGAAAAGACTGTGTAGGTATGGAACAATAGTTGATAGAAAAATAAATCAAGCATTATACTGTAGGGTCTAGTGTTACTATGGAGAAATGAGTTCCTTAGGGGTCTGCAAGGAAAAGCTTTGATATGCAAACCTGCTAAGCCTTTGGAAAGCATAATGCACTGAAAAAATGTACACACGAAAAAGGTCTGGTAGATTCATCACTATACAAGAGTTCACTCACTAATAACAGGGTTAATAATAAGCAGAACACAAGTAAGTGGCAAATAGGAAAAACCTGAAAAGGTGACACAGTTGCACATCTTCTAAAATTTCCTGCATGTGTTTCACACAGACAAGCCAAAAATTGCCCTCTCAAAACAAAATCTATTGTAAAGTTTTAGTTTAACAGAAGAATGAATATGCCTTTATAAACAGATTACCATTGCAAAACAGGTAGAATTCTGTGTTTCATCTGATCTTAAAAATGAACTTTTTCTGTGTACCAGTTGACTGACTGGAAAATTAGAAGTGTTTAATAAAAAAAGATAGTGAAATAAACGATATAAACATTATTTTACACTAATGCATATTTATTTCTTGTTAGAAGTAATTTTACATTTTTAACCAAGCTGTTCCATGAATACTGGAACTAATGATGTGTGATTTAATGGATTAGTAATTAGCTGGTGATTAGCTTTTTGTCTGAAAATGTGCAAACTACAATCAAGAGACAATAATTTGTTCTTAATATTAAGGTAATTTTAAAAGGTCTCTCTGTTGGTTCTTTGTTGTCCAGTAATGCTTCTGCTTACAAAATTTTCTTTACTATACTCAGAGCATACTGACATTATCTTTACTTGGTCTGTGCCATTCAGGAAAATAGGTAAAATTACAATTATAATGCAGAATATAACTTTTCTGTGATTTTATGAAATTGATGGTAGTTTGGAACTTAAATGCTGTCTCCCTTTCTCACATCCAGAGCATAAACTTCAGCTAGAGGCCTTTTTTTTAAATAAGACAAATGTATTGTACATGGCCTCCTCTTATTTAAAGAGTCTTCATAAACTTTCCTCATGCCATATAAACCAGAAAATGACTAGATAATATTTAGAGAATTTTATTTTTTTTTAATAGAACAATTTTTTTTTGCATGCTAATAATCAATCTTAATGTTTCTCTAATATCTTTCTGTAGAGTCTTGTTTTTTTAAAATGTTAGGAAGGATAGTAACCAGGGAGGTGTTCAGCCATGTCCAGGAGAGCAGAGCCTCATTGTGCATGGTGATAACTCAGAAAGAAAAATGCCATCACTCCAAGTGACCTTCCTTCCTCCTCCAGGCTTCTATTGCTGGACACCACATCATATGCCATGGGACATCCCTTTGGTCAGTTGAGGTTAGCTGTCCTGGCTGTGTCCCTTTTCAGCTTCTTGTGTATCCCCTGCAGTCCTTGCTGGTGTGACAGGGTGGGGAAGCAAGGAAAACCTTGTCACCCTGTAAGCACCCTTCAGAAATAGCTAAAACATTCCCATGTTTTTATCACTGTTTTAGTCAAAGATCCAAAAGAGTAGCATGGGAAATACTACGAATAAAGTTAACTCTATCACAACCAAAACCAGAAGAATTCAAGCCTCTGTTAATATTATTGTAATTTGAGACAGGAGTTCTATTATGATGTCGGTTATTTTAGGGCTTAGATTTTAACTCTTTCTTTTTGTTTGTGGGTAAACATTTTATTTATTAGTCTATTTACACTAATGTTATGATGTGAGTATAAATCCAGCCACTTCAAGTGGTCTTTTCACTGTATCCTATGTTGCTCTCACCAAAATTTGAAGTAATAGAATGGAAAAAACCCTTTTCTTTTTTTTTTTTTTTTTTAATAAATTCTGGATTTTACTAGTGAATAGACTTTTTCTTGTGATAACAAATGCTAAGTAGTATTGTTACTTTTCTATATGGAAGATTACAACTGTTTCAAATGTGTCAGAATTTTGTGTAAGCCAGAACTTTGATGGGGATCTACCCAGATCTTTTTGTGGAAGTAAATATCTTGATGCAGGCATAAGCTGTTTTTGTTGCAGTATATGCATAATCTAAAGAAATTTCAAAGTGTTTAGATATGACTTCATGAACTTTAAACTTTTTTGTTTTGGGATATTGACTTTCTTTCTTTACACAAACTGGGGACTCTGCATTTCTTGTCTCCCCTTTTCCTTCTTATAGTCAATTTTCTTTTAAAGGTGCAAAAATATGTTTTTTAAATATATCTACATGTATGTAATTTGAATAAAGTTTAGCATTTCTATGACTCTGTGATTGCATAAAAAAATTGTACTTGCTTACTGTGATATTCTTCACATTTTCTAGCTCTTTTTTACAGTTCTTGCTTTCCACATGAGAATTATGCTAAAAACATGAATAATATATGCAATCTAATAGCAGCTTCCATGCTAAATTGTCATTGCCTCCAACTATGTTGCCTTCAGAATGTGTTAGGCTCGATACAGTTGTCCTCGACAGTTGTACACAAAGTTCCTTTTAATGAGATGTGACACGGACAGAAATGTTGGTTGTGATTACTGTGCACAGTTTTTGGTCTGAAACAGATATGTCTCAGGCATGTTTCTGAGCATATTTTATTTTACATTTCACCCTTAACAATAGAAAAAATATTAACTTTCTGGAAATAATAATCTTTTCATATGGAAAAAAGTTTTTAATCAGATAACAATGGCGCCTCCTCAAACTTGATTTAAATCAAAGTTGAAATGCAAATTTTAATGTGATTTTTTTTTCTGTATTAAAGATTTTTCAATCTTCAATTCTTCATATTGAAGGTGAAAAAAAATCGATTCTAGAGAGATAATTTCTCTTAAAATATTAAGAAATAAACCCCACATTTTTTATACTTTGCTATACTTCCTACATGTCTTTTTTTTTTTCAAAAGAGATTGTTCTAAATTAATTCCTGATTTTTTAATCTCTTCATATGTATCCATACATAAGCCCCCAGCCTCTTGCTATCCAAGTAGTCTAATAAAGTTGGTGAAAGAGGCTTGGGGGTTTTTTTTGATACTCCAATAAAACCTGCTAACAATGCAAAGATATGACATTCATGTTGCAGTAAAAAAATAAATATACCAGCATCGTGCATAATTCAAAATTATCTACATTCTAAATAATAAGGATATCAAAACATTTTGATTGTTCTTCTATTAGAGTAGGAGAAATCCATATTTTTGTCAAGGGGGGCAATGTCTAGGTTAAAAAGTAAAACCGAAACATAAGTAAGTGTATTTTGAGAGTAAATCTAGGCAGAAGCCTATATATTTACATTGATCTATATGTAATTCCTGGGTAGCATTCTCCTTTGATTTCTCACAAATTCTAGCAAAATAATTATTTCTGAAGATCGTAGTAATTTCTAATGGTGCATTCAAATATTTTCCTGAACTATCAGGAGTGGTGTGACCAAGGATGTTCTGAGATAAAAATGAAACTTTAAAGTGCACACAAGAGACAGAAGTATGAAAAATTGCAGGCAATTTTCACTTGCATTAATCTAAGATGACATCTCCTATTACTGCTGCAGCTCTGCTCTTGGCTGATAAGAGGGTTGCTGTGACCTTATGAGCTAAAGTACACAAGTCAGAGTGGGGCAAGTATATTGAATATTTTTCAAGTAGCGGTTACTAAAACTTATATACAGAGAAATCTTATTAGTGTTAGGGAATCTATCAACATCTTTGTAGTAAAAATGATCCGACGGTCAGTGATGTTTCATTTCAGTACTTTTGGGTACTTTACACCTTGCTCCAAGTTGTGAGATTTTTTTACTGTGTATGGGTAGTGGAGGTTTTTGGTTTTGTGTTTAGTTTTTTGATTGGTTGTTTGTTTTTATTTTGTTGTTGTTCCTGTTGGGTTCTTGGGTTTCTTTATCTGAAAGGCAATTTCTTATTATAAGCCTTGTCCCTCTGGCATGAATATGAAATTACTTACTTTTTTTCCTTTTCTAGTGTAATTGCCATAGATAATCATTAACAATGAGTTAGCCATCTATTTGAAATTCTTATTTTCAGAATTTCTCAGGTACTTCTCTCATGATTCTTCTAGGAGTGGTGCCAATTTCTTTCTTAGAAAAGAGAGGCACTGCTTTCAGCCGTCTGAGAAGTTAGTCCTTTGTATGTGGGGTTTTTCTTTATTTCCTTAAGATGATATATTTCTCTATGTCCATATCTATTTTATATCTATATTTATATCTGTTTGTAACCACATATCTATGTCTACACAGATGCATATGCATGAAAAGACACAAAGCAAAATTCTGTTTCTATGAAAATATAGTCTTTAAACCTGAAATTCTATTTTTATGGCACTGGTGTTTACATAAATATATTAAACCAATCTCTGTGCATTCATTATTTTCTTTCCAATCATTAAAAAACCCTTTGAAATGCCAAAGTAAACTTGCAAGCCTTATCTTTGAACAAGGAACAAAATCCATACAATTTTTGCAGAAAAATTTCAAAGATCAAAATTTGGTTGCTTGAGCATAGCCATTCCTTCCATAGTGAGAAAATTTTCATTTATCTGCATGACTTGTTTCTCAAATGATGAGCAAATATACCTAAACAATAATAGCTAAGCAGCTAGTCTGCATAGACTAGTAGTTTGTTGATTCAGAATGTACTTTATTGCTTTTGAGACATCTTTCACTTTCCATTGGACAAGTCCCCCCTGAAACAGGAGCACAGTGTGAGACAATGCAGTTTGACATGCCTGATCCCCACTAGTAACTCTGGATGGGCTGAATAGATACATGAGGAATGAAAAGGGTAGTGACACCACACAGGCTTCAAACATGGGCTGAATGACGTGTTGCTCAGATAGATGCATTATTTTGGAATTATCTGGCTGTGCTAGAAGTGAAACATGGAGGAAGCTGATCGTACAAACTGTCCTTTGCCTTCAGACAAGGTGAACTAAAGAAGGAAAGTGCCTTAGTGAGAGCTCTTCCTACAGAAGCCCCAGGTTCTCCTAGAGACAAGGACTGCAATGAATCATTACAGAATTGCAAAAAACTTATATATTTGTTGTTTTGTTCCTCTGGTACTTTTGTTTTTTTAATTTTTTTTTAATTTGTGAATCTCTGTAGAAAATGTCTTTAAACTATTTCTCACCAGTCATCCATGGGCAAATTGCATGTGCAGAGCTGGAATGCTGATGTCAGAAGACAGGATTTAAAAAGATACATTTAAGCACATAAAACCTTTTTACTGTCAGTTTTAAACCTTGAAAATAATAATTGCACAGGGATGGTGTCTAGAGAATCAGAAAAAGATTCACCTCTCAAAACTCCCAGGTTTTCATGAAATTGACAGAAGCATTTTGCAAGATAAATCATCTAGTCCTTTCAATTATTGCACTGAAGAAATCTTCTTTTCTCATTTAATTGAGGTGGCATACCAGTAATTTTAGAAACTGAAGCACTTTTTAATGTGAGGGAAAAATTAGCTGATGCTTTGAAACAGGATCAAGTATCTGGAGATGGCATTGGACCTTAGGGCATTCCGGAAATCCTCTACTAAGACAGCATACAGCTGCCTGTATGGAAATATTGAAAAAAACATGTGAAAAATTAGTAAGAAAGAAAACGTTTTTGGTTAGGCTGACATGGAACTGGACATTATGACATCACCAACATAGGAGAGACACAGGAGATATTAAAATAATTTGCAAGTTTTAAATGGATTCTATTCCCTTCTGCCTCATCTATATCTCACAGTTTCCTAAAATTTGTCAGTTCATTCTACAACATTTCTGTTATCCCCCTAATTTAGTTCTCAAGTGAGAGACTCAAGGATGTGATCTTTAAGGAAAAACATGCAATTAAATATTTAAAAACTCAAAGTCCTTGGAATGCTTTCTTTTCTTTCAGGGTCATGTTAGGATGAACTCCCCACCTGCCCCTGAACTGAGAGTTAGTCTTAAAAAGTAAATCAAACTGTAAGGCAGATCCTGGAATAGAAAATCATTTCAGCCTCTTCCCCATCAAATAAATTAAAAAGGATTTTGTCTGCAGCTGAAAATGTTATTATCATCAAAGTCTTATTCTGACACAGCACAACAAGATCAATTTCTCAGAGACACTGCAGTAGGTTGGCTGCCATATGTGATTCTCCTTTCCCCCAAAGCTGTAAGCAACCCTTGACAAATTCACTTTGCTTGCTTGCAAGGGAGGGGGAATGCTATTGCAGAGCAATATTTAAATGTATTGCTAAAATAGACCATCAAATAAAAAAAAAGGAGCCCTTCTCTAGTAATCACTGAGAATGAGGAAAAGAACCTAACTCCCAAAGACATAAGAAACAGCAAAAAAGCAGACAGCAGTAAGAGAGAAGAAAGCAGAGCAACTCCATTTCTTCACAAATATGAGTGTATGTCTGAGTGCACGCACACGAACTCAGATTTCTGTTTGGAGAGTTAGAGGGCGAAATTAAAAAAACCCAAAGCACTACTTTTTTTAATATGTCAATACTTTCAAATATTTAATCAACTTTAAAATGTTTGTCTCATATTCTGGACACTAACTTTTTTGCAAGAGATCAGAAAGATTTCCTAAGGGAACTATTTTCACCAAGTGATTGTGTTTTATTGCATTCCATGAAAGGTTTTCATGTGAAAGGATTTTTTTTTTTTTAAATATTGAAAAAGTTCCACATTTTAGTCTGCATTGTTTGTATGTTTAAATTTGGATTTCAGAAAGAACTAAGTACTTTAGGTACCAGGTCCTACTGAAAAACTAACTTTCAGGTTAAAATTCTCCAGAGAAAAGGTGGCCATACTTCCTAAAGTCATGTCTAGTAGATGAAACTATAAGATGGGAACTTTATTTGGAAATGTTTGTATCTCAAAAGCTGATGCTGGGAGTATTTCTGGAAGTAACTCAGAGATAGAAAAGTGGTTCCCTAGGACCTGTGTAATTCCATGGTGACACGAGGCATGTCTCTGTTCTCCTGAATGACCTGAACACATCAGTCTCAGCAGTTCTTGCTGTTTAGCCTTCTCTTACACTAGCAGCAAAAGCCATAATGAGTCATGCAGTACAATGTTTAACAACCTCAGTCTAATGATCTGCAAATATAAATCTCTTTTTTTGGCAAACCCTATGTCAATTAAGAGCCAATTAAATCAACTGGTAGACTATGGGATGCTGTAATTACATGTTCATTGTTGAAGGCTGGCAAATTGCCCAAAACTTGTTCTTGTTCTTCAGATTTTACATAGACTCATTTGTAGAAAGCTATATTGATATTAAATATATCAAATTTGAGGTGATGAGCTTGCACTATATAGTACGTATTTATTTTTAAGGAGAACTTTTATTTTTTCCTGTCAAAGCTGTCTAATGCAAATAAAATACACTGTGTGGCATTATAGCATGTCCTTTTATTTTTGGGAGGACAAAAGCAGTACTGATAGTTCACTAGCTAATGTTATGTGATGCTAATCTATTCTATGACATGATTTTTCCAAACTGTGACTCCTTAGCAAAACAAACATTATTTAAGTGGTTCATTGATTTATTAACATGTAATGAATTGGAAATCAATGAAATATGTGTTTAGGATAAATTGATCAGCAATTGATCAGCTAAATCAAATATTAATATAAAAGGACAAATTCCTGTGCACATTTATATGAATAGTTCAAAAATGTTACTATTTTCTCCCACCAACCCACCCACACCCACCCTCCCATTTACATGCATATCCCATCTCTAAAGGCCTTGTAGGTTACCAAAAACCTCCTTCCCTGGGAATGCAAGGAATACACATGGCATTGTGTACAGTAATGTGTGTGAGTCAAGATGGAGGATTTGGCATGTTGTCTGGATCCTTCATGGTTTTGGGTGGTTTTCTGTAACTGGGTGAAAAAGGTCTGCATTGTGGGCTTGGGGGTCATTACTGGGTCAAAAGTATAAACAAAATAGGTGTCACTTTTTTAATGGGTAATTAGCTCTTAAATAACTTTGGTAAGAGTTAGAAGCATGCCATTTTACCTCATTTTCTCTAACTTGCTAGTTAAGCTCACAGCTCGTGAGCTGTAAATACTGAAAATAGATAAGATATAATAAACATTCCAAGTCCGAAATCGACATCTTCATTTTCTGTGTTATTCATCCTGACCTTGGCAGGGAAGAAAAGAAGCCAAAACCCTTACAAGGGCTGGGTTCTTCTTTAACATGATCAGTTTGGGGTAAACATTCTTTCATATATTCAATTCACATACACTCAGTTTATACTCACTTAAGTGGTGCTGTCCAGGCTGTTTGCTAAGGGTGGGATATGCAAGCTTAAAACTTCATAGAATTAAGGGTGAACTTGACCCTTATGACTGATACACACTGGGGTTTTCATCATGAGTCACTTGAAATTTTTGCTTAATTGGACTTTCTTCTACAAATATAGATTTTTGGAGAAGTGGTAATAGATTTTAAAAATAGGGAAAAAATGCTTGCACAAAATGGTGAGTCATTCATATGGTTCAGAATAATTAAAGAGAATTTTTTTACTCAGAGGAAAGGTGTTGATCCTAAGAACAGAAATACATAGAAATAGATTGTTCATATTTTCAGAAAAGTAATTTCATCGTTTGGCAGGATACATGGTTTACCCCACTTAAAAATTCTCATGCGTTGACTGTAATTTCTTATATCCAATCTGTTTTAAATTATTAAGATAATATTACACTCTTGGTAGTGACAGTTACACTTTATTATCTCTTGGGCTTTCAACTGTTTGATATTGTAATGTGTAATTAAGTCTGAAGAATGCATATTTGTTTAATGACATTTATAGCTACTAAATCAAACTTCCACATAATTTTCTCACTGATAAAACCTACTTAGCAAAGAATTTTGAAAAGAATTTCACTAATTCTTTAATGAGATTGTATCTGAATGAAGACTGTATTTTTTATTTATTAAAATTCTGAGGGAATATTAATAATCATGGATTTTTTTGTCTTATTTTCCTGTCTGAAGCTGCATTAGTCTCCAGAGTCTTTTACTCAGTAGGACTTATTAACTCAAACACAGAACTGTGTTAACATAGCATCAAATTTACCTGGACAGAGTAACTGAGGGAGAACTTGTTTGCATCAGATTGAAAAACAATGAAACCAGAAAAAAAAGTCTTTGATCAGCAGTGACCTTGGACATGTTACTGGAATGTTAACATTCCGAAACTGGAAGACCACAATTTTTCATTACTTTGTAATGTTTTTATGTTTGTATCAAGTTTTTTTCATGTTGTTTCATGCTTGATTAAAAGAATAAAGTGATTATGCATTGTCATTTTGAGAGAGTCGACATTTTAAAACATTTCTTTCTCAGAAAGTAAATGGAGAGCAGAAATGTTCTCAGAAAGTAAATGTAGAGCGGAAATGTTATTTGTAGCTCATAAAACCAGATTTTGTGATCTTCCAGCCTTGAAAGTGCATTCAATGTTGATAAATGCTCAAGCTACAGGTTGATTAATTTTCAACCGATTCATTATTTTCTTGAAACTACATTGAAAAGAAACAGGATACTGGGTGTATCAAGGCTTCAGTGGTATATGCCAGAAATGTCAGATCTGAGAAAAGACTGTAATTAATAAATTACTGGAATAATCAGCCTATTGTTTTCCAAGAAAGTTATAACTATGGAGTGTACTTCTATGGATACTGCAATTATTTCAGTAAATATTTATATATTGAAAATATGTTAAGTTTAGCATTAATAAATTTTGCAAGTTAGTTTCCTATTTCTGCAATAGGATGTTTGTACCATATACATATATATGTATATATATATATTCACCTATACACATACACATACAAATATATGTTCTTATTTTAAAAATATAGAAATATAGAAATGCTTTGGAAAGGTAAAGCATTTACAGTAAATTTCTTTGTGTTCCAGTCCAGTTCTTGATTTCACAGTTCTACTGTGATGTAAACACATGAAATAGTTTCCAAGTTACTGCATTGGCTTATTCTTAAAATAACGACATTCTTTTTAGGTCTAGATGTCTCACAAATCTATGTATTTTTAACACATAAGGGATGATGGAGAATAAAGTGAAAGTTTTAATTAATAGACAGGATAGTTTGTGGTTTTCACATCTAAACCACAAGACATTTTGACTATTGAATGCAGTGGATTACCTGAAAATTATTTAAAAAAAAAAATGTTAATGGTTCTATGTCACCTGATAAATTATCATGTTGAGATTTTTATACAAAGGTGACTGTTTTGTAAAAAGAGTTGATTTTTAAACCGACTGTTTCTTCTGAGAAGATAAATTGTGGTTATAGTTATTCTACACTATCAGTGAGTGTTTTGTACAATTAATTCATTTAGCAATTAAAATTAGTTTGTTTAAATATTTGAAGTCTAATTTGAGACAAATATTTTTCTTTCTGCTGCATGGTCTAAAAATGAATCCTAACAGAGAACACAAAATCTAAAAATGGTTATATTAAAGCTATCTATCATTAATATGTCTGTAATTCCTGTTCTAGAAGTGATACAGACTTGGCAGTAGAGGTTGTGGAGAACAGTATTGTTGGATTCTTTCTCAGGCTATATTTCTTACCAATCCTTGTGCAGATGGACAAAGTCCCAGATGTCCACTGGTCAGGGCTTGCGTGAACACAATAATGCTGTGGATTTTAAGTGAAGGTGTCAGATGACTAGGTTTCCCTACTGCTTAGAATTACTCCTTCTTACTTTTCAAATTTAGATTTGTTCAAACATCTAGCTTATAGAAGCTCTTACTCTTCTTGAAGATATTTTATATTTTCACATTATCTTTTCAGTCATAATGAGAAAAAAGGCAGTCATAATATCTAATAATCAACTCGGAAATGCACGTTTGTATATTATATTTTGCTGTATTTTTTTCCTGTTTACATTCAATATTTCTTCATACATGAAATATCTCATAGTGTCTTTACAATGGAGTAATGAAAATTTTCTTTCAAAATGGAAACTTAGTTACAAATCCCTTTTATGAATAGGAGGTTTTTCTGAGTATTAATGATGTTGCTACTAATTTATTTATTTAATTGAAATGTAGAAATATATGTAGAAAATTTCACAAGTAAGTGATTTACATTTGGTCTGTAACACCACCAAATTACAGACGGGTTGTGAAAAGAAATTGTTGTGGGATAAATTTCTTATTTCTGTTAAAAAGTCTACAAATACCATGAAGGGGGAAATGCGATCGAGTCTATTTGCAACAGAGTTGGACAGCAATCTTGGAACATTGTCTGTGGAGTGAATATACTGCAATGAATTCTTGAAGTAAAGCTCTTCCTGGCTCCTCCCATGCAGATTTTCTTTTCAGAATTATTTCACTTTTTATAAAATTCATACAGAATTCTAGGTTGAAAAAATAATGTATTTTTTAAATTAACATATTTCTCCCTTCCTATAAATTATTAGTCAATATCTGTGAAAGTATTTTTCATCTTTCTTATGTTTACTTTCTACGTGTCCTATATATATGTTTTGTATATATATATATATATATATTTAATCAGACATGTTGTTTTTCTGGTTTTGTTGGGTATTTTTGGTAGAATAATGCAGAAGTAGAACCATGTGAACCTATGATCAGATCAGACATCAAGTGAAATCTGTCTAGACACAGACACTGTGTAGCTTATTTACATAATATACAAGAATGTCAGTGCTCACTTAAATCACATTTATGTTTGTTTAACTGTAGCATTACTGGTTATATGGCGCTTGCCTCTGCTGCTCTGGGATATTGACAGTTATTGGTGGACTGACAGTAAATAGTAACTCTCCAAGTTGCTTTTTGAAGTCCACGATGTGAGAAATAAACTTACAAATTAGGACTCTCTTGGTGGGGCCTGAACTCAGCTGACGGATACAGTGGTATCCAACAACAGCATTAAGGAATGTAATAAATTGATTTGAGTATTAACAGTGAAAAACATGAATAATAATTAGCAGTTAGCATTTGCAGTAGATATTGCATCCATATGACACTTCAGAGACTTAAAAAGTCAATCTGTATTTCACACTAGATGAATTATATTTTTATTTCAAGCAATGACATTATTATGCCTGCAGGCAGTCATCAATCATCCTCTGACCTAAAAGTCATGGATCACTGCTATTAGGATTTTACTAAATTGGTAAAGAGAAACTTTGAACTTTGAAGGAGATGACATTTTACATGAAGAGAGATAATACAATAAAAAAACATTGTTGACATCAACAATAAATGAACAGTGAATATATATTTGAAACAAAAATCAGGCAAAACTGATGCAAATAATCCAGACTACTGTCTGCTCTTTCTAATTTATTTTAAGTTTAATTTAATTTTCCCTAAATTACATAAAGCTTTCAAGAATTTAAACAACCTTTAACATAGGATGTTTAAATAATCTATTTTTTTAATCTTTTATTACAAACTAGCAGTGTCTCTTCAGACAATAGCAACTCAATTAATTTTCTTACTTTTTGCAAAAGATGTTTACAGTTTTTGTAAGCTAACTAAATGGTTTTAAACTGAGTTACAAATCCATTGATATCATATTCTTCCACTATTTTCTGCTCAAAAAAGTGTTTTGATAAAACATCAAAGTATCTAAGTAAGAGTTTTAGTACTAGTGTTCTATTGCATGTTTTGTATTTAAAAGAAATTATTAATATTCTCCTATTGTATAACCCAGAACTAATTAATTTGTATGAGAAAATAAACTTGAAATTTCTTCCTGCTCTTTTCTTATGCCATAACTATCCAATTAAAAACAACAACAACAACAACAACAACAACTGAGATACATTAAAAAGATTCTTCAGAAGGATTGGAATGAGTCATGCAACAAGTGAGGTGCAGTGAGAGAATGGAGAAGTAACACATTTTCTACTCTTTTGATTCAAGAAGTCTATCACTGATTTCAATGAGGTCAAAACCAAAGGAAGGATGACATTAAAAAAACAAGTGAATCAATATATATAAAGGTATTCTTTCCTGCAATCAACATTAAATTTTAACTATTTAACTAAAATAATTACTTTTTTTTTCTTAACTAGACTTTTCTCTGAAATTCTATATTTATTCTAGTCCCCTCTTGTACAAAGAGTGATGATGTTCTTTGAACTCTTGGTTGTGACATAATAAATTTTGTTTATTCTCTCTTTTCTCAGAAGTATCCAAGCTGATGGAAAGCAGTCATGAGAAGTAAATGAAAGCACAGAAGAAGGAAAAAAGTTGCTTGGAGACCACATATCCCTATTGCTTTGAACACACGTACAATGTATTAATGAAAAGAATCAAATTTGTTTTGCTCCTAACATTAGCACAGGCTTCTTCTATGACCTTCCCATTAAAAAAAA
>VWZU01007022.1:153423-173639 GCA_013397095.1 Sterrhoptilus dennistouni | reverse complement strand
AAAAAAAAAGGCTGAAAATTTTCAATGTAAACATTCAATTTTAGATGTAATGATTTTGAGAGGTACAGATTAATATTGCAGAACCAGACAGCTTCATATTTGTGAAGTGTTATTTCCTTCAGGGCATTAGATTTTATTACTGATGAGATGAAACCAGATGAAGGATCATAACCGATAACATGGATGGTCTGTCGTTCTGAAATTTTTCTCAATAGAGTAATTAAGAAACCAAAACGTATAAACTTTTAAGTTTTTCAGAGACATAAAACACTGAAGAACTTTAATATCCATAAATGTTCTGCTGTACATATCATACACAGTTTATGGTGTTTCTCTTATTTATCTATCCTTTATAATGTTTCACTTCTAAAATTTTATTTTTTTGGGTCTATACCTTTAATTCACCATTGATAAATATCATTTAAATAGTGGCCACTTTTTTAATGGAGTGTCATCTTGAAAAGAGTTGTAGTGATACTCCAGAAATTAGCTCAAAGAGTACTTGATTTTCTTTAATGTTTCCTGTTTAGCTCTGTAATGCAAATACATCCTTTTAAAAATATTTTTGTAGATATTTGAAGCAGTTAAATATTCACAAGTATTCACCTGTCAGTTAAGGATAGCATTTTAACCTCTGCTCTCAGAATCCTAAGTTTGGTAAGATGTCATTCTGCAATTTTCTGTAGACAATTTTTTTTCTTTTTTTTTCATTGCTTCAAGGATGATTTTCTCTCAGATTTTCAATTTCAAATTAAACATTAATGTAATATTAGTAACACAACTATATCACATACATTAGAGGGAGATTTGGATAAAAAAAAAAAGCTTATGAAGTTGTTGGGCCATAGTTTGTAAGCTTCTTTAAGGCTTTCATAGGCACCTTTTTTTGAAATGAATAATTTTACTACTACCTATGCTTAGTGCCCCTTAATCATTACTTGACACCTTTCTTTGTCTCCTTATTGCCCTGGATAATATGAATGTGTGTGCAGCCCAAAAGAAAATTTGATGGCCATTCTCTTCTTTTTACTCTAGAGAATAGTACTGAAAAAACCTATGGGAGAAACTCATCTGTAACAAGGGAAGGGAAATAATATAATGTAGTTATATATAATAATATATACATATAATAATATAGAAGCAGTTACCAGTGTACATTTACAGTGATCACATTTGGCATTGGAATTACCTTCATGTTAGAAGTGAAAGATGCCTTGTTACAGGGTAAAAGGGTATTGGGTATACGCATGCTTTAAGACACATGAATGGTAATACATGAAAACAAGCATATGTAGACCCTAAATGATTAAAGCCATTTTAGATTATCTCTGCATACATATATTGATTGACATTAACAAATCAAAATCAGAAAAAAAAAAAAATCAAGTTCCCATAAATTTTTACTTCCCCTACTATATGTATATACATTTGTAAATAAGATTTATCTTTTTGGTCATCGGTAGTACTTTTTTTTTCTATCATGAGTAGCACAGTTTTGATTCTCTACTTTAACTTTTTTTTTAAAATTTTAATCTATAGGTTACATTAAAAAAGTGCCATTAATTAGAGTTCCTGAAATGACAAAAATATACTGATTAGGAAAACCTCCTTTTTGTTCATTGGAATAATCAAGCTCAAATACACTACAAAGTAAAGGACTCTATTGTCTTGAAAATAATTTAGAAGTCTTTCAAAAAAAGGAAAAAAATTCAATACCTGTAAATCAACTTTATTTAACCCCATAAATGAGTACTTAGCTCAAGCAACAACAGCCAAACACATTGTATTTTTTGTGATGTGGCTTTATATATGTATTTGTATATTCATCATATTCTACTCTCTTTGTCCTTTTATGGCTGTCATTGTTGAATTAGAGATGACATTCTGACTGCCACATGTAAAACATACATTTTTCAAGTGTGCAAGTGGAAAGCAGATCCATGGAGTGGCCATGATGACTTTTTTACCTGCAGATGTGACTTACAAGATCACAGTTCAAACCAAGTAGAAAGGATTTGTAGGTCTTCCACTCACAGTGCAGGACCACATAAATTCTTATGCTACTTCATGTTGTTTATTGGTACAGAAATGATGTACATAATTATTCTCCAGAAGTCAATCCTTCTGAAAAAACCTACGCTCTACAAAATTCTTAATTTATTTTTAATACATGGAATATGCTATTCTGCTTCTCAGACTACTCTCTCTTACAATGGCTCACAACTGAAAAATTATAGCTTGGTTAGAAACAATGTATGGATGGAGCAGAAAACAAAATATGAAGCATGAAATGGAAATGTCAGCTGAAAACTACCAACCAACTCTTAGCATTGCTTGTGTTAAAACAGAAAGAGATATTTAGCAATTAGCATGTCACAGTCTGTCATTTTATTTGTAGCTCCACAACTTTACTTTCTGTCTTCAGAGTAGAAGTTGATAATTCTCTTTTATTTTATATGTCTCTGTTTACGTCAGATACTGTTTGTTATTCCATCAGAGTATTGGAATGTAAATTGGTGAGAAACGATGTGCGATCATTTCAAATTGATTATAATACATATCACACTAGTCTCACTTTAAAAAAATGACAGAAGTAAGAGTTCAAATCCATGCTAATCACTTTCATCCAAATGGTTGTCAGTTTTCGTATATTAAAGCCTTCTTCAAAACACTCTCATCACAGGAAGAATTTTCTAGAAAGCACTTCTAAAAAGTTATAGTTGTATTTTTTCTGTTACTTACAAAAGATTTTATATTTTTCCATCATTAAAGTGAAAATAATATCTGTAATGCTATGAATCACATACTTTTCCAATGAGAAAAGAAGCAGCAAATATTACCAGCAATTTTCACGGGTATAAAAGCAGGTCCTAAACCTATACTCCATCTGACCCAAGAGACAAGAGAGGAAGAAGAAAGGTAGAAAAGCCAATGCAAAAGGCAATGCAAGGAATGGAAGAAACATGAAGTCCAATATTTCTGAACAGAAGAATCTAATATAAATCTTAATGAAAAGCATGCAGTTTATCATGTCTTGCTTTAAGTGAAAGGAGGAGTCATTCCTGTGCCAAACATCATGCTAGAAAATGCTATCATACTATTCTTAGAATAATTCCTATTACTTTTAATTTATATACTTTTGATGAGCAGTGGTTAATAAGACATTTTGGGTTTGAGTAAAGTAAGATTCAAATTATTTTTCATCTAATGGTTTTCCATGACACCAGGAATTTATTTCAGAGACAGCTACTCAGGAAGACTTCAAAGCTTGACTACAATTTCAAATATCTAGAAACAAATTGTAAAACCTAAGCTAGTGACCAATATTAAGCATACTTAGGTTTTAATAACAGCAGATCCCTGGACTGAGTGCTAAGAATCCAGAGACATGACTCCTTGGAAGGAAGTTTGAACAATTAAAAATAAATTCCTTTTATTGTCATCAGCAGCCAAGAGAAGACAAGAATTCAAGTTGTAAAGGTGTCTGTTTTGATATATATTTGAGGATGCCATTTATATTAATATTGGAGTTTTTCTATATTTTTTGACATTGAAAATGAAGAGAACTTAGGTAATGTTGAAAGTGGGATGGGTCCCACTCCTTTTGCTCAGAATCCATGTAGCACCCCTCCACCCACCACACACACACAAAGATCAACAATGTATGAAGCCAAGTACAGCTTGAAAAAATACCCAAAATAATTTTCCTATTTTTCACTAGGTATCCTATAGATTACTTAACAGATTTACTGAGAAAACTTTTACTCCTTGAATGCTTTTCAGTCTTTTTTTCCTTCCTAGAACAGCTCATTCATCATTACCTTTCACTGCTATAGTGCTTTCAGGCTGACCAATAAAGATATTCAGCAAAAAGGAATCATAGTGCCATAGAATATTGGGTTTGGGTTGTAAGGGACTTTAAATATCATCTAGTTCCAATCCCCCTGCCATGGGCAGGGACATCTTCCACTAGACCTGGACACTCAACCTGGCCTTGAAAACTCCCAAAGATGGGGCATTCCATAATCTCTCTGGACAGCCTGTTCTAACACCAAAATCTTCACAGTAGAAATTTCTTCATAATATTGAATCCAAATAATTAAACTTTTTTTTTTTAATGTTTCTTCAACATTTAGTCTGCTAATTATTATTTGTGTTTGCATATTATGAGATTGTGGAAACCCTGCGTTTTTTTAGGGAAGTTATAGCAAAGGTAATCTGTCTTTCAATACTCATTTGAAAATTCAAATTTTCCAACATCTTAAGAAGAACTTACCACAAGAGTGGTCTTTATAATTCTATTGTACCAGGCCAATAAAAGACCTCTTAATGCATTCTTTTTTATCACCTGGATATTTCTTATGAGTGTCCATGGTGAATCCTGAATGTCAGCACTGTCAAATTTTTGATATCCACTACCAGAATCTTTCTACATTGTCAAAATTTTTCTACATAACTTCTTTTTGTCATATGTTTTTAAGAAAATGGAAGAGACACAACAGAAACTGGAGGACACCACAGTGTAGTGCATCTGATATACCCTAAACAAATTGATGTCCTCTCTTTCTTTTCCACATTTACAAACATTACCTGAACAGGAGCTGATTATAGGCTGGTGTACATCAGCATGGGCACAAGATAAACTCACAAACAAGCACATGCACTTCTCTTCTCAGAACTCCCTTCAGCTTTCAGGCATACAGACTGATTTGGTTTTCTTAATTTGTTTTTCATTTATTTTGTGTATTGGTCATAATTTTTTTTATTATTTAAATTTTTATTATTTATTTTTTCCTTTCTAATGGATCATCACAAGTACAAGTTACAGCCTTAAGTCAAATATCATGTTTATTGTCCACTCACGAGTACAAAGAAATACTACTGTAAAGCTAAAAGCAGAGTCTAGCTAATGGCTAGGGATTGAAAAAAAAACAACAAAACAACACAACAATCTAGCCAGACATAATTTGCAAGTGTGTTTAAAAGCGCCAGATATTAAATTCATAGCTCAGTCAAAAGATTCAATATGAACAGAAAGGATACTTCTTCAAAATACAGGTCAATAGTGATATTCCATAGCATGTGGATAAAAAATTTATATAATAAAAAATCATGCATATTAATATATCATTATTGCAATTAAGCATAGCATTGTAGAACAACAATATAAATTGTTGAATCACTGAATGAATCAGTCCACAAAGAGGTATCAGACAGCAATGCTTGGAGATGAACGATTATTACTGGATGCAGTGTCTCTTGAATGAAGAATTTAGCCACTAATGATCATTACCATCCATTTTGAACTATTTACACCACTTCAAATACCCAACAGATAAACTGATTAAGTATGGCATTTTAAAAAACCCACCACTTTATCTAAATTCAGCACAGATTTTTTTCCTGTGGGAAATGAGTAAATAACATTTTTGACAGACAAAACTGTCCTCCCTCTGATTTAGAAAGCCAATGAAGACAACTTAAATATGAATATGTCTCAGCCAAGGAGAAAAAAATACCCACTATTTAACAGAACTGTAAATATTTCTGCCTTTACAAGCAACTTGTAAAGAAAGCAATGTGCTCTAGTAATTTTGTCAAAAGGCCTAAAATAAATGTACTGGGTTAGCTGGCATTTTTCCAGATTAAATTAACTAGTCCTGTACATACCTGACTACAATATTGTATACGTACATAGGTAGACTTAATGGAAAATTATTTTCCCTCTTTTATTTTTTGGACTGTTAACATTTGGCTAAACAAGAGGCAGTGCCTGATTTTTTATAAAATTTAAACTTAATAAATTATTTTGGTTTTCCCATTGAAATAAGGTGTTGACCCACCCCTTAGGAGTGGGTTGTCACACAAAATGTTAAGATAAATAGATAAGGCAAAGTTAAACACTGATTTTTCAAGTTGTCTGTTAAGAATTACTTTCTGAATTGTGAAGATTTCCTGTGAAACAGATATCATCATAACTCTCTTGTAGGCCTGAGAAATTAGAGTGAGTTAGTCTCCGCCTTTGATGCTAAATATGAATTTGATAAGATGAAGCTTTTACATCTACGTGGAAATCTTCTTAGTTGATGGTTTTGTTGCTCTTTATTTAATTCCTTGAAAGCATCTATTCTATGTTTCCTTTAATTTGTTTGAGGTTTGTTATTTAAAAAATAGCATCATCTAGTCAGGCTACAGACAATACAATATTACAAATAAATTTCTAAATGCATAACTTTCAATTTTTTCATTCAAAGTCAGATTATTTTAAACTAAATGTCACTTCTTTTGTTAAGGAATCATGTAACTTCCCATCTATTTTTTGGTTATTAAAATATAAACATCTCAGGAATTATTTCAAATCAAAGGCAATACTTTATCACAATATTACAGAAATCATCAGTATGTAAAATCTGGTACAGCTATAGTAGTGTTTAATTATAATAATTTCATGTAAAATGTATTCCAATTATGACAAAGAAATTTCTTAGTGTTCTTGGTCAACTGCATTCTGTTAATATTTCAAGGGGATGCACGTGTACCACTTTTAGAGCCCCTACACTTTCTAAAATATTAATGAACTCTGCATAAGCAGAAGCCAAGTTTTTATTTTGAAAACAGAATAGAATAAGCTCAATCATCATAGATATCTTCACTTGCTTCGAGAACTACTGACATGGCTGTTCTGTTTGGTTTTTTTTCTTTTAAAAGGAAAAATGTATTGTCAGTTATGACACGAAATTAATTATGTTATGGAAATAAAAAGGAGTGCAAAACCTCCAACTTTTGGTCTACCATTTAGCTTCGAGAACTTGTCCATGATCTATTCAAAAAGATCAGAAGGTAATTTCTAGCTCACAAGAAAGTTCTCCAACCTCCTCTCTACAACAGGGAAGATGGGAGAAAGAAGGAGAAGAAGCATATTTCACCTGACTGTTATACAGATGATCAAGAAAATGGGGAATTAATACCATTCACAGAAACAGAATAGATTTGAAAGAGGTTGTTTTCTCTTTTAGTGGTGACGAACTTACAGAGAAGAATTTCACACCTATATGACTTCTTCTTTATTTTAATTTTGGAAGGGACCAACCAAATCAAATATTTAAATTTTGAAGTTAAAGACTGTAATTATTATGATGGTTTTTNAAGTAATTAGCAGAAATGTTATATAAATAACTTATTTAGCTTAAATAAAGCTCTCTATGCTAGGATGAAACATGCAGGGACAAGAATAATGCTGCAACAAAAGGAACTGTTTTGTAACACTGGGTCAGATACAGAGATTTTAAAACTGAGAGCTAAATTCTCTGAAATCATGGCAGTTTGGATTTGTACAGAACATTACTTCAGCTGACTTCATGGGTCATCCTAAACCTTGCAAAATCAATGGTTTTTCAGCTGAGTTCAAAGACATTAGGATATCTTCTTGGAACTTCAAAGACTATGAAGTGTCATAGCCCCAAGCAAAGAAATATTACTAAGAAATATTAATAGTGTGATTATATATATAAAATAATGTGTCATGTAAGCACACTTAAAACACAGTGGATAAAGTACTGCAGCTACTTCATCCATCATGTAAGTTAACTAACAAGGAGCCAGAGCACTTTATCTGGATAAGGAAAATCACCAGAAAACTGACTAGATCAGCACAGGCTTTCGAATATTACCCATTCCTACTGTTTAATATAGTACCAAAAGCATTGCTAGAAGAAGTCCAAGGTCACTCAAGTGAAATTTCAGGGCCCTGGGAAGAATTTTTTTTTTTAATAAATAATTGTAAATTGTTAATGAAGTGAGAAAAGTGCTGACAAATGTAGCACCTGCAAGTAGCTAAACATCTGGATAGTTAGGATTTTATAATTAAACAGCTTTTTTATTTACTTTTCCTTTGTTCTTAATGGCATAGAGCATGAAAATAAAAGCAGTCATATTTTATAGATTCACATATCTTTTATAACATTTTGTAGCTTTAATTTCTTGATTTCTGCTTGCTTCTCTTTTCATATGGACACATTCTATCTCTCAAACTCTTTTTTCAGTTGAAATAATTTCGTTGTGGATAGCAGATACCTGCATTATTAATTAAGAAAATCATTAATAATTTAACTTGTAAGTTGCAGGGAAAAAAAAAAGCTCAATTCACTCGGCTTGAAAGAAATCAGGATAGAAGTGGTCTATCAATTTATTAACAATATGCAATTTATCAGCAGTCATTGAACTACACATTCAGGACCAATATCCTAAAAACCTTTCCTCAATTCATGGTAGAATTTCCAATCCCCGACCCAGAATCAGAAACAAACCCACTTCTCCCTGGGGTGGATGTGAGTGCTGTTTTTTTATACATTCCAGATGAGCTCTACCCTCCTACTAACGTATGTACTCGTCAGTGCGACAGAAACCCATAGTGCCAGACACTTAAACCTGAAATGTGGGTACCCATGTAACATCCCATCAGCTGAAGTGCCCACTGCAGCTTCCAGGAAGGCTGCTGTACCCAGCCTGGAGAGGAGTTGAAGTGTCACAGGGTGATTACTGGCAACATCAAAACAGGTTTGACTGCTGCTCAGACACTCTCTTCTCTGAAGGTCTCCTGTGTGCTTCAGAAATAAAGCTTGAAAAAATGTGGGAAATATTTGGATCTCTGAGTGACTCCAGTAATCTCTGTTTTGGCAGCTATTTTGTCCCTCAAGTCCTTATTTCTCCACATTGTTTGTTAGAAAATTCTGGTTGATTAGCACTACTTTTGATCAAAAAAATCCTACTAGCATAAATTTTCCTATAGTGTTATGTTTTTGCGCTTTATAAGGACACGGCTTTGAAGTTTCAGATCTCTTCTAAATACCCAGCCAGAGTGGGAATAGAAACAATATCTTGTGGAGCACTGTAATGTTGCACAGTAAGTAAAGGAGAAAGGTTTATAAATGTGTTGTTTCTGTTGCAGTGACAAAAATCTTTGTCAATTTGTAAATATAAAAAAAAAATAAAAATATATATTGCAAAATTTTTCTCCTTCATCTGGCTATTCTGAATTTTCATTATTAAGACCAAATTTCCACCCTAATTCTGAAATTTTTGAAACATTTTATTATTGACTTTTTTCACTTCTTCTTCCATGGAAAAATAAAGGCATGATCCAAAGTTGGAGCAATAGTGGCTACATTTGTGCCTGTGAAAGTAATTACTTTTCTCCAGATGAAATGGTGCAGAGGAGCTACATTCCATCTAGAGTGTAGATCCTATGGACTATGAAATAAACATATCTCTATGACACAAAAGTTAAAGTGAGTTCTCTGATATCCTAAAAAAATAAATCTTTATTTTATGTGAGGCTATGGATTTTGATTCTTCATGTGCTGCTAGAGCATGTGTATTTAATAGAGCCAGGACAGGTCTGGATCGACAATGTAAGATGATGTTTAGGGAACTGATCCCTACAGAGCCCTGCCTATACACTGACTTGAATCCTGGCAGGGATTTTACACATACCTTGGACCCTGTACACATTGGTTTGACAACCTGCTGCCTGCTGCTGACTGAACCTACTTACTAGCACCAGACCTGGTCTGCTCTTGTTGTTCAGGAAGATGTGTGGATCTGTGTCTGTCACTGAGGGCACTACCCTGCCCTTGGCCTCCAGCTCTCCATCCCTTCAGGAGCAGGCCATTATTTCTACTCCCTGACTATCTGCCACAAAAAGATTTGCATGTCTAAAGGTTGCACTGTGAAGACAGACCACAGCCAGTGTTTACTAGACTGTCTTATAATAATTAAGCTGTTACTCTTTTTATTGAGTTGCTGTTGTTTACAGAAATAACTTTACAGAGTAACTCTGATTGCCTTGCAGCTCAGACCCCCCCTCACTCATAGAAATGTGCCTGTATCATCATCTGAGAACTCTACCCCAACACTTTACTCACGTGCCAAGAGCCACAAAGATGTGCTGCTGGTTTCTTACTAAGTGGTTGGAAAATACCTCTATGAGTACTATGCTTTACCAGACATATATTCATGGGAACCTGTAATCTCTACAGAGGCAACGTGTAGAGCTGTTTCCTCTTGGATGTGGTTAGAACTGTAGAATGCTTTGCTGAAGCAGATGCAGTGGCCTTGAACACATTTGGGTGCTTCTGCCACTTTGTCAGTTCTTGCAGCTTCAAAAGGACTGATGGTTGCTGGAGCTATTCAGTTCCTGGGAAACATTCAGAAATTATCCCTCAGCACCGTTGTTGTTGTTGTTTTTTTTTTTTTTTTTTTTTTTTTTTTTTTTTTTTTTTTTTTTTTTTTTTCTCTCTTTTTTTTTTTTTTTCTTTTTTTTTTTTTTCCCAACTTGCTCTTTTTTGGTAACTGTTTCTCTATATTCAAACAGAAACATACATATTTTTATCTAATGGACTAATGGACCTAGCTAACAGAAATGTTCTTTGGTATGTGGACGCACGATATCAATGCCTGTGCAACAAGCATCCAATATAATGAAAAAAATAAGAAATGGAAACAAAAGCTAAACACCTTGAATATGTCTGACAATCATCTCTGTATCTAGCATACTGCCTTTTTTTGTTTTTTTTTCAGGCACTTGAATTAAAAGAGAATATTATTCTTATAAAGCTTGAAAGGTCAGGGAAAGAACTGATGCTTCAATGCTTCTCTGACAAATATGACCTCCTCAGGGCAAGGTTTAACTTTTGGAAAATACTTGCATTCTTTTATTAGTAAAATAATCATTCTTTTTACAGTGTGTTTGTGGTTCATCCCTTTCATCTCACTGTTGGTTGATTTCTTTTTCTAAGCTGCTCTGATATTCCCCATTTCCTGCCCAGCCATGAGAAAAATAGATTAGACAAAGCTTTCAGTATAGGACCTTGAATAATTTTTTTATTCCCAACTTTGTTGTCATGCCTAGCTGATCTACTGTTTCAGCATCATTAAGACTGAATGTAAATGGATATATGATACAAAAATGAACAAATGAAATGTTTTTTTCCTGAGAGGTGTTAAACTTTATAGTATAATACATTTTGGAAATATCTGCATTACTTAAGACATGCGCTTCCATTGTATATTTATAGAAGTAGAATTCATTGAAGACAGAGTATCTGCAGGATCTAAACCAAAATTAGATAAATCTCCTCAAATATTAATTAACAGATTGGGCAAATGTCCCTCCACCCCTGAAAAGAAAGGGAGATTTTGTTGTTGTTTTAGTGCTCATATTATTACCATTCTGTTTTCTTGTGTGTTTCATGGGAAGGAGGACCATAAGGTAAGAGAAATGTCAGAAATATTTTTTTTTCCTATAGACTATATAGTGAGTATAGAGAAAATAGTGCTACTGTTAAAAGTCCAATTCCATTAAATTAATGGAATTGTTTTTTCAATTAATTAATTTTTTCCCCACTTTATTCTTTCCACATGTGAGAGACAAACCTGTCTATTATTTTGCAATACTCAGAAATAAAACTTTTATTGCAGCGAATTTCCTGATAGACAGTTAAACATTTTCCATACTGTTTTTCACCCTGGATAATTTGATCACTGTAGGGCATGTCATGCATAATTTTACAAGAATGGAACACAGAAATGTACATGACAGAAAATAATTTCAACTGAAAAATTACTAAGAAGAAATAAGACGCAGTAAAAGCATTCCCTGATTGTTTAATGAAGGACAGTGAAGCAAATTGAAGAGGAATGATTTATGCACTTTTTTGCATACTTCTTCCTCGGATACTTTTGGTCACACTGAGGTGAGACTGAATCAATGCCCACAGCTTACTCAGTTTTGTGTGGCAGGTAGAACATAGCAGGGGGTGAAATGAATTCATCTTTCTGTCTTCAACTGAACTAAAAGCAATTTTATTCTTCCCATGTGGTCACTTGAGGTGCTTGTCATGTTCAAGCTAATGATATCAGGCACCCTCAGGTTGTTTAAGTATTCATGAAGTAATTAAATTCTCATTAACATATAAATAAAAGAAAACTGAAAACAAGTTTAGGAGGCACCTAACATCTGTTCTAATGCTTTTAAGTATTAAAATGTGCCACATACAGAAGGAAAAGTGCATTCTGTTCAGGCAAGTATTTTGCATAGATTATTTATAGAAACTGTAATTAAACTGATTTGGCATATTAAGTAAAATTAACAGCAAAGCATTATTTAGGTAGTTCAGTGTCTCTGAAACTTAAATAAGAAATTTTAGATAGGAAAGAGAGAAGTAAAATTAATTTTTATTTGTCTTGAGATCCAGATAAAATGACAGTAATTGAAAATTTATTCCTTTTGAATTAGAGAAATACAAAAAATCTTATACTGCAGGCATAATTCCAGCTGTTCTTTCAAAATACTTGGTTTTTAATAATAGGCTACTACTGACATTTGAAAAAAACAGCAATTCCACAAAATGGCTTGTAAGTTTACTCTTATGTTTCATTAAATTGAATTTAATGTACAATATTGTCATACAACTTGAGACTCCAGTTCAGACACAACCTTATGCTCTAAAATGAATTTTCACTTCTAACATGAAGAAGTTTACTTCTTTAGATAATTTTCCCCAAGATACTATGTTTTACTGATTAATGAAACGTGTGCCCTATCTTCTATACCATGTCACTGCAGTATTCTGTATGATAGAAATACCTAATAAAATTAAATAATCTTGAACCATAGTTTGAGATTCATAGGCTGAAAAAATAGCAAAAGAGATAGAAAAATCTGTTAGAAGAATCTTCAGGATGTGTTAAAATAACCACTAAAATAACCATTTCATCAGACAGATACAGCTCTGGAAGAATGCATTTCTGAGAAGTAAATCTTTCAAATGTGTCTTTCAAGGGAAATATACTGAATTGATTGCATTATTTTCTGTTTGTAACAACCTCTGTCTTGTTTTTTACTATAATCTATATTAAAAATGTATTATGTACTGGTTTATTTTCATTTTGGTCTTACTGACTTAGCATAGAGTACATAAGATACACACATTGCCGTTACTTTTAACAGAGTGGAATGCATAACCAGAGAAATTTAACATTTTTTACTGTTTATTTTATATTGTACATTTCAAAGAGCAATATTTCATGCCTTATTCCTTGCCTTATTTCATGCTTTTCTCCTTGCTGTGATGCCTACAGAGGGAAATGTATGCCAGTTATGCAATGTGTTTGGTGCATGCTGAAAAGGATATATTGCAAAAAAAATAGCACACAGACCTCCCTGAAATAAAAAGATAAACCCATTTTTTTCTGGTTTTAACTGTGGCAAACAAAATCCAAGTAATTTAAAAATAGCAGTGAGTTATCATTATAGACAACAGTTATTATTCTTTTTATAAAGAGTGCTATTCATTACCAGTTACAACATTTACAAGAAACACACGAAAATATTCTCCTTTTTGTTTGGTTCAAAACCTGTTATGAACTCATATCAGTACCTGTCAGCTGTTCCGATTAGCAGAGAATAATATTTTCTCATGCATTACAGCAGTGAAAGGAAATTATGTACTATTAGAACCCAGAAGAAAAAGGGAAAAAAAAAAAAAATTGGTCCAAAACTCGTACAACAATGGAGACAGTAGCTGAAGCCTGGAAAATTGTAATCTTATACTGGTAAAAGCTCATGAAAAATTAATTTTGGTAACTCATGAAACAGGAGCCGAGACTTGGTTCTTACATGCCTACAGGACAAGGAAATTAAACATTACAAGCCTTGCTTGAGAGAATGTCTGCCCCAGAGCAATTATCTGTGCTTACCTTGGAATCTCTACTGATCTTAGATTATCTCACAAAACACATGAGAGAAATACTGCCAAAATAAACTCTAATCTTTTTTTGAACCTGAAATAGGGAGCAAACTCTTGAAGTCTGTATGGATATAAAGCATCAATATTGGTACAATCTCTTTTATGTGGGGACGGGTAGTGAACATGGATTTTCATGCAGTACTGGTTCTAAATAAGAACTTATCTTTCATTACTATTAGTCAAAACAATATTTTAGAAATCTTAATGAATAAACTTTTATTCAAGACTAAGCAGTTCCGAATCCACTGTTGAGTTGTGATGGAGAAAAGATGGTAGAATCAATAGTTGCTCACCATGCTGGCTATATTTTATAAAAATGCTACCAGTATCTGTAAATAAAGACATATTGGTATATATATACAACACGGTTTAGCCATACTGCTGTCAGGAAACAAAACCGAGCCTAGAGAATTTACAACTCTCTCCGAAAAACGATGTTCTCAGTTTTTTCCTATTAAACACTGCTCTGTGTCTTTAGTGCATCTTCTGCTGCCAGACACACTTACATTGAACATTACACTGACCAAAAGTGTATTCATCAGTAGATCAGACTGATTTTTCAGCTAAATTAGAAAAGGCAGACCTCAAAGACTCACTTAATATATACACTCTACCCTACTCTACACTCTACACAGCCAGTCACACACTGGCTGTGTTTCTGACAATTGTAAATTTTTCTAACGTACATAACTTGCAGTAAAATAGTTTTATGCATGTGAATGAAACTACACCATCCCACTTCTTCCAAATCATAATTCAAGGACTTAATATTTTTTTATTGCTGAAATTATATAATTGGTTTATTCCAAAATGAAGCAAAGTGTCAGGGTATAGAAAACTTTCAACATTTCTCTGCAAGAGAGAGCTTTGGACAAATTTTAAGGATATTATATTCACATAAACAGTAGTCCTCATTTTTTTCAAACAGAAATCAAATGCTGAAATAACTTTGAGGGTAGGAATTTAACCCAATGTGTTAAGACATCACAAACCAAGGCAGGGTTAGTGCTCAGCATTACGTATTGCTGCTATGGCCCTGGTGAAATTAAGCTGCTGTGTCTCCATTTGGCTGTAACTGAAGAATCTTTTTCTGGTGCACCTTGTTGATTCCTTATCAGTGAGACCACTGCTTTACCCATCTGGATTCATTTTTAACTCCCATCTCACCCCCCATTATGGAACAAGCTGCCTTTGCTGCTCCCTCATGAGACTACTCTCTTCCCACTGTGTGCAATTCCTAACAAGTGTCATTGTTTTGCCCAGTTTGTGGTAGGGAGCACACACTTTCTTTTCACTACACCAGAGAATCTTGTTCTTTTTACTTTCTTGTCATGGGTATAGCAGTCCCTTGAAATTCACAGTAGAGTGCCAAAACCAGGTCCCAGATGCTGAGATCAAATGGATAAAAACTTATACATTGAAAAAATATTATATATTAATTATTTAGAGTTTTGGAGAGATAATATTTTTAAAACAAAATGAACCTGTAAGCAAGAGGACTTTCTTCCTGAAAAAAGCCACTTTTCACTTATAGAGTGTATAAGTAAATCAATCAAAGCCAAAACATGTTGGTCATGTTGTTGTCGTCCACATTAGTGATATAAAAAAAAGCTAACACTCAAAATAAATGTGAGATAATAGAAATCGGTGGAGCAGATTCACAAAAAGTGTTTTATTTTTATAAACAAACTAATTTTTTCACCATGTTCCAAAGGGAAATCTGGTATTGAGATCCTCAAGTCAAGACTGGGTGCATTCTTGAAAGGGATTTTTAGCTTAAAAGCATGAAGATAAATATTAAAGTGATTCTGTGACCTACACTATATAAGCAGTCAGAATAAATGATTTGATATTCCCTTCTGGCCTTAGAAGTGGCTCGTTTGTCATAATCTGCAAAAACCAGTCACTTCATAAATTATTTCTGAATTTTAAGAAAGAACGAGGTAATTAAATAAATGCATAGGATAATTAAACAGTATCAGGTAATCTGATCAAGTCTTCTCTCCACTCTGCTTACAAAGATCTAGGATATTAGACTTCCTCACAATTTCAAATATACTGTTGTTATTTCTCTGATCATGAAAGAAAGGGAAAAGATCATACATTTAATATTTTTTCAAGTGATTAACATATTTCACTACTGAAATACTCCTCATAAATGTTCCTCTTCATTAACCTAACAAGTCACTGCAGAGTAAAAGAAGCCAATTTAAAAAAAAAGTTCAAACTTACAGACACTTTCTTAATTTCTCCAGTTTCTCTAAGGCTCTAGAAAATATTACAGTATATGATCAGTTAGACAGCTATTGCATATTAAGGGATCCTACAAGATTTATAACCAAAATAGCCCACTAAGCATTGCATAAATTCAGAGAAGTATAACAATAAAATTATCAAACCTAAGAGGAACTGTACTTTGGACTTTTCATTTAGGATGTTACTTTTATTAGAGGAGTGGAAGAAAAAAAAACCAAAACAGAACCAGTAAGGAAAAAAAATCTTTATATTTTTCATATTTCTTTGAGATATTCTATGAATATATTTATTAACGTTCATTCCCAAGTCTCTAGCATAACACAGACTAGTCCTAAAGAGTGAGGTACCTAAAAGTAAGGCAAGCATGAGAGGAGCATCTTTATGATGTCTATAATTCTCAAAGAAACCAACCAAAAATAAAAGGCAAGAGTAATACAGAAATTCATAGATCCTGTTCACTCTTACTAATAGAATTGGTAGAAATATCTAGTCTACACCTTAAGCACATAAATGAAAGAGAAAAGAATGCATGAAAAATTTTGTTTAGTTAAGGTCACAGAAAAAAAATAATCTTTAGAAAATATGTTTCTTCTTGTTGATTATTTTCCAGTGTGGCAAAAGAGTGGCAAATACCTTTTCGACCAGAAATTTAGAAATTTCTGCTTTTTTATATTTAGTCACAGTTTGTGGTCTTTATTATTCCTTTTTCTGATGTAGCTGAATAATGTGTTATTTTCTATTTCAATTTTTTTTTTGTCATTCATTTGTAAAACTTAATTTGGGATAGTCTAGAATTATTCTTTTAAAAAATTTAAATAAAGGACTTCTTGTTACATTATGCCTAAGTATCTAAATATATGAATGGCAGTTTTAGGGTATTTTAAGGGGGAAAAAAACCTTTAACTTTTGTGTATAAATTATATTTGTAAACGACCAAACATCCCTTTCCTCACTTTTCTTAGGATAAATGGGAAGCTCATCTCTGTTTAGCTGACAACCTTTCATATTACAGAAGCCCCCACTTTCCGTGGAGAACACAGTCAGTCAAAGTACAGGGACAACACATACTGTCATTGCAGTTTGCTCAGTTTAAGAGCTTAAAACGGATACAAAGAGTCTGCTAAAAGCAAACAAAACCATTCTAGGATTATTCACTGCTCTGTGACTTCAGGGTGGTTCTGGGAGGCAGTATGGGTTTTATGACTATTAAACAGACTTTTTTGTGTATATGATGTTGATCTATATCCCCTGGTATGGATTTTAGAGACAAGTGAATAGATCCTCTTTATAAAGGATGACTTTGGTACACCTTTATTGTGCAATTTCATTTGCACTTTGTATTATTATTATTTTCATATGAATACTTTGGCTATATTGGATTTGTGCTACAGGGACATACATTGTCATCTAACAACCTACTAGAAAAATGATCCTTGTAAAGAGATTTTTTGCTCCCAAATGTGACAAGAGTGATTTTCACTGTTTACCTGTTTTTTAGGCCAGATCATTAAGTTAGAAACCCCACATTTGGTTGGTACAAATAGCTCCTTTTCTATAGACACTTACTTTCTAAAACTTCTTGTCAAATTAATTCTTCAGAATTACAAAATTACTGAAGTTATGGATACATAGATTCAACTTTCTATTAAAAAAAAAGATTTCTTGAAAACACTCACACAAATAGCTACTGAGTGCTCTGACAGTAACAGAAGAGGAAGTATAGAACTAATTTTCCCATTCTGTTAGAGGATATTTTTAGTTACACTAACAAGCACCTTTACTGTCAGTCTCATCTATAGAGTTAGAACAAAATGTTAGTATGCATTTATCAATCACGGATTTTATGCATTTCTAGTGGACCAAAGTAAAGACGAAAAGGGGACTGAAGGGCAGTTTTTTCACATAAGGAAAGAATCAGGTCATTCTCCCAACAAGTACTATGAAATAAAGGTTTCATAAAATGTGTGCCAACATAAAATTCACTGTAGTCATAACTGGCATGTTTATTTTAGCAGTTGTGAATGCTAAAGACCACAATATCTGTTCACTCACTTAAAAAAACCCCAAAAACCCCAACAAACTAAAACAAGAAAACAAACAAACAAACAAAGCCTCCATTTTTTAACTTCTACTTCTATTTATACCATTCCCAGGACTTCATTCTACCAGTACCTCAGAAGTAGTCAACTCTCTAGACTTTATTACTTCAAGATACCACATGCATTTTGGGTGCTTGATTATTTTCTTCTTTTTATTTCTTATATATCCTGGATGGATAAAGTTGTAATCAAATGCAGGCATTACTTATTCCTAATAGTATTTAGTTACTTACAGTTTGTTCCTCCAGTTTCACTTCACCTGCATATCATCAATTAAAGCAAGCATTTCAGAACTTGTAAAACTCACTGTGGTTTTTTTTGGTTTTTTTGTTTGTTTGTTTTGTTCATTTTTTGGTTGGTTTTTTTTTGTTTTGTTTTGTTTTGTTGCTTTGTTGTTTTTTTTTTGGTGAACTATGCTGCCTTAATGAACTATAAAATGTTCAGCACAGAGATATTTAAGTTTTGCCCATTGCAATTAGAAGCTTCTATAATTTTACCAAAGCACTGATCATATGTGTGTTAACTTGCCAGAGCATTGATAAGCAGGGAGAATGTATAAAATAGTATTTAAATAATTTTTTAGGGAGATAGATGAGTGAGTTTAAATTCCCTTGGAGTAAAGAGTTTAGAATGAAGGAGTTATTTAATTTGGAGTATATACCATATCTGGCAAATACGCAGTAGCACAGAAGGGTCATTTATGAAATTAACACTAATGGTAGTAGGTAAATTCTTTGAAAAAAGAAATTTTGTTTTTCTTTAGGGAAAAAAAATAGATTCTACACAAAACAGAAAAAAAAAGGATATTTGTCTTCTATTCTGATAATAATACAGTCTCATTCACTGATAGATTACGCCAATATTCTTACATCTTTTACATTTTGCACAGAATACATCCTGTATTTACTGAAATAAATGAAGCTGCATTTTCATGGCATGACTCTTCCCTGGAATTCTGGGAAGGAAAAAGTCAATGATACACAATAAAATTAATGGTTTAACAAAGAGAGTTTTAAATGAATAGAGTAGATATAATTATTTCTATAGCTAATAAAACGTTGGTTTTTAATGAGTTCATTTTTGCAGGAGGGATGTAACAATCCTCATGTTTACCTTGCTTTATATGCAGCCTTTAAAAGGGCTTTTGTGTATTTCTCCTTCTCTTTTTCCAAGAAAATTTAAAATATCTTATGTTTGCAGAAGCTTATCAGTATTATATAAGATTAAAACCCTCAGGCTGTAGGAATATATATTTTTTCCTCCCTGCAAAAGGGCATTCTAATTTTGCTGAAATATAAAATATGAAGAAAAATTGAGACACTAACCATAGGGTAATCTTGTTTAATCACACTAGTAAAATATGAAAAAGCCATAAACTAATTGTCACTTAAGTTCCTCAAGAAAGCAATTGTTAGATATGGTGGCAGGAGTGTCAATTTCTAGACCAGGTTGCTTGAAAACCTCCTGGGTTGGGGCATCCACTCTGAGAAACCTGCTTCCCTTTTCTTAATTTAAAATTATTCCCCCTTGCCCCATCACTGTCTGCCCATACAAAAAGTCACTCTTTATCTTTTGATAATAAGCTATTTTTAGGTATTGGAAGGCTGCTATAAGGTGTCTCCAAAGCCGCCTATTCTCCAGGCTGAATCATCCCAGGTTTCTCCATCTATTTTCACAGGAGAGGGGCTTTAGCTTCCTGATCATCTTCATGGCTCTTCTCTGGACCCACTCCAGCAGGTCCATATCTTTTTGATGCTAGGGGTCTGTCCTGGGTTGACAGTGCTCTCTATCCCATATCATGGACTCCCTTGTTATGTTTGACAGCTGTCCCTGCTCTCCTGTTAGCTGGGCGGGCACTGTCTGCCCCCCCTTCTTCTGCTTGGCTTCCTGGCTTTCAGGCGGCTGGTTCCGCTTTTTGCTGCTTGCAATTTCTGCTTTTTTTTTGTTTTGCCCTTTCCTTCTTTCTCTTACTGCTGCCTCTGTGCCTCGGTTTGTTTGTTTGTTTTGCCCTTTCCTTTTTTTTTCCCCCTTCCCCCCCGCCCCTTTTAAGATT
>VWZU01007022.1:127972-153416 GCA_013397095.1 Sterrhoptilus dennistouni | reverse complement strand
GTTTATTCATTTGTTAATAAACCGGTTTTTTCCACTTTTGTTCGAGAGATTCCTTCCCAAACCCAGGGTTGGGGGAGGGGTGGTAGAGGTTTTGTTATTAGGGGATTCCTTTGGAGGTTCTCCCCTAATTCAACCTAAACCAGGACAGGGTCCCAAAGCCAGATGCAGAAGTCCAGGTGGTGTCTCATGAGGGCGGAGCAGAGGAGCAGAATCACCTCCCTTAATACCATCCACCCCTTTTTTGATGCTGCTCAAGACATACTTGGCAGGTTCGTTTCTTTCTTTATTTCTTTCTTTTTAAAACTCACAAAGAAGAATGAGGAGTAGGAGGAAGAAAAAGCAAAAAGGGTGTAGGGAAGGAGAAAGAGAGGCAGGAAGGAAGGGAAACTGACGAGAAGACAAGGGAGAGAAGAACATAGTATAATCAGAATTTCCTGATGGATTGCATAAATTCTCTATTTGAGTGCTCTACTACCTGTATTTAACAGAAAGATATTCTGAACATTATGCTATTAGTGTGAAATCATCTGTTCATACAATTAGCAATTCACATTAATTTTTTCCATGCCTTTTTTTTTTTTTTTTTTTTTTTTTTTTTTTTTTTTGTCTGTTTGTGTTTTTTTTTTTTTTTTTTTTTTTTTTTTTTTTGGTGAATGTTTGGGGGGGGGAATATACATTTTGAAAAAATAGGAAGAAAGTTAATACGAGATATTATATTTGTGGGGGCTTCTGTTGCTACACAAACAGGAGCCTACCAGGCATTTGCATTTAAAACACATAGAAAACCAGTGTCTGATTAGCTTTGCATATGTTGTAAGCATTTCACGTTATCTCCATTTCTGACTTTTTAGAAATGCATAACACCTGGAGAGAAATATTGAATTATAAATCAGTAATTTTGGCAGAATCCTAATCAGATCCTAATTTTATAAGTTCTAATTTTTTTCATTATATACATATATATATATTTACATTTTTTTCCTATTCCACAAAAGACAGTGGAACATTGTTCAATATATAGAAATAAAAGCTGCAAAGAACTAGCAAGCCAAGTGCACAGAAGCCAAAGAGTCATTTTCCTGGCAAGGGAGATCATTCAAGAGCATTTGGAATACCTCCTACTTCGTGTCCTGTTCATGTTTTTTTGTTTGTTTTGTTTGTTTAATGGTTTTCCAGTCAAAGAACTGAATGATAAGTAGCTGGCTTGAATTTTTTTTAAGAACTTCATGACAGCAACGGTGAAAGCTTTATTGCTGTGTGACCATAATCACAAAAATCCTTTAGTGTTTGGACTGTAATAGAAACAGTTATTGCTACGAGATATTTTAAATCCAGTATTGTAAAGTACACAATTTAGAAATTTTAATGGAAGACATACCAGAGGATTGGACTCAGAGTTTGGAATTCTGGCATTGAAACAAACTGGCAGGGGCTCTGTTGTTCTATTTTCATACTACAGAGCTACCTGATCATTTTGCATGTCCCTGTAATTTACAAAGATATAAATAACCAAATCTATTAAGGGATTGGAACTTTTTTTCCTAGGTCCAATGTTGTGATCTCAAATCCCCATGTCACTCACTACCTAATACTATGGGTACTTACATTACTTTTTATTACCCTTGATGGAATTTAACTTCTTCATATGTCCATAGTAGGGTTCAGTCTTGATAGGCATCAAACTGCTTAAGATCTGTCAGGAAACTGAACCCCATGAGGACCAAAATTATCAAAACGGTCAATTTCACAAAAATGCTGTAGAATATAAAATGGTTTTGGCTGGAAAGGACCTTCAAAGATCACCTTTTTCCATTCCTTTGCCATAAGCAGGGACATTTTTCACTGTATTATGTACCTCAAAGACCCAATGTGATCTCAAACACTTGCAGAGATGGTAGAATTGCCAGCTTTTCTGAGTAATCTGTCCCAGTGTCTCCCCACCCTTGTTGTAATTAATTTCTTTTTGGGTGCAATCCAAATCTACCCTCTTTCATTTTTAAACCCTTGCTTCTTGTTCCGTCACTACAGGCCCTGGTAAAAAGTTCCTATACAATCTTCCTACAGGCATCTTTAGGAACTGGAAAGCTGCTATAAGGTCTCCCTGGAGCCTTTTCTTTTCTAGACTGAGCAGCCCCACCACTTGCATCTTGTTTTCATATGAGAAGTACTTCAGTACTCTGATCATTTTCATGGCCCTTCTCTAGAGGGAGAAAATCATCTCCCTCAACCTTCCAGCCATGCTTCTGATGCAACCCAGGACACAGGTGGCTTTCTGAGCTGCAGGCACACATGTACAACTCTTCATCCACCAGCATCCCCAAGTGCTTCTCCTCAGGGTTGTTCTCAATCCATTCATGTCTCAGTCTGTGTCGATATTGAGGATTTCATGGCAGAACTTTTCATTTGGCCTCGTTGAACTTCATGAGGTTTGTACAGGCCCACTTCTCAAGCCAGTCAAGGTCCCTTTGCATGGCATGACTTCCCTCCAACATGCTGACTGCACTACACAGCTTGGTGTCATCAGCACACTTGCTGAGGTGCAAGACACTGTGTGTCACTGATGAATATGTTAAACAATATTTGTTCTGGTGCAGACCCGTATGGGAAACCTCTCATTGCTGGTTTACACTTGGACATTGAACCATTGACTGTAACTCCTTGGATGCAAACATCCAGCCAATTCCAAATCCATCTATCAGTTTATCCATCAAATCTATTTGCCTCTGACTTAGAGTCAGGCTTATTGGGGGAGGGGTCAAAGACCTTCATCAAAGGGTCTTTATCAGTCCCGGTAAATGATATGTGTAGCTATTTCCTTGTTCACTGATGCAGTCACTCTGTTGTAGAAGGCCACTAAATTTATTAGGTAAAATTTACTCCTGATGGAGCTATGTGGACTATCTCTGATCACTTCTTTGTCTTCCTTTGACATACTTCATTATCTTACTGGCCACTGAGATGAGTCTGACCAGATGGTACTTCCCAGGAGCCTCCTTATTATGCTTTTTAAAGATGAATGCAAATATTCCATTTTTTTCCAGTCACTGGAAAAAAAAGGAATTCACTTCACATTTCTACGTGAAAATCTCATTGACACTGGAATGCATATGACTAAAAGCTAGCTTAAATAATGGATTTGCTTATATTGAGAAGTGAATCTAAAGATAAAATCATGTCCAAGCTGAGCACTTGGACTTTTTGACTTGGAGGCTTCTTTCACCAGCTATCTTGAGCAGGACAAGAGAGAAAAGGTTCTTGGTCTACCATACACAGTTTATATTCAAATCCTCAGGAACTGAAGAATCTGCCTATAACCCAGATGTTGCTTGCCTTCTGAGACCTTTACCTTGCTGTTTGAGGTTTTGTTCTGGTCTACTGTAATTTAAAGTCAAAAAAGTTAACTTAAATCATAGGTTTTATAAGATAGTGTACATAAAGAACTTTGATTCAGATAGCCTAGATTTCAGCATAACTGTACATAAAAGGTGTCTTGATAACTCGCTACCCTTCACAAAACCTTGTACAGCAATGTGCACTCAGTACTTCTGGGAACATAAAGGTGTTTCACAAAGAGGATCTAAAAATGGTAATAAAGTTCTAGAGTCATTCAAAATAAAATGTTAAGGACAGAGCTTCATTTCAATCTTCAAAACTTAGTTGGTCAGATTTAGCACATCATCTCTATTAACTGAAAACTAGTTTTTGAAACATAAATGCTAACACTCAGAAAGAAGAGAAAAGATATTAGTCTTTTAGAAATGGTCTTTCCAAACTTTCAGGAATATTTTATTGGCAAAACACAGTGTGACCCCAATTTTTTATCTTAACAAGTTCTTTGTCCCATTTCTGGTTTTAAGAACATTGTATATGCCCCGCCCCACAGTACTTTATGTTAGGATAGATCAGATATACTAAAAAGTCTTGTCTGCTAAAACTATGTATTTACAAGAAAGAACAATTCAGGTTCTATTTTTCCAGGAAGAAAAAATCTTAATTACAGACTGTCCGTGCATAGGACAGATAAATATTCAGTTTCAGCCTTGAAACCTGAAGTGTATTTGTATTTTATTCAGTGACTGCGTAATGCAGAATACATGGACTTAGACTGAAGTCTCTGCCCTTCAGATGAAGAGCTTCTTTACCTTTCTCTTTTTCCAATCCTGGATGAATCTTGTTTCATTTTATTTGTCCCCATGGCAAGGCTTCAAGAAGAGAGATAAAGAACAGCCATAAATGGTTACTGACACAACCTGCAATGTAGTTGTTAAGACATGTTATTGTGAGGTTGAAAATGGAATTTTAAACTTTTCAGATAGCAACCTTATATCCAGGGTGAATGAACTAAACACTAGAACCCATCATTCTTATCTTAAAAGGAACATGAAGACTGTATTTAGGATAGCACTTGAAGCTGTTAAGGCCAGTTGACTGGAGTTACAACCTCAGGATGAGTTAACACAGAAAGTGACACTTCTTGCTTTACAGCTGTGGGTGAGTTCCTGTTCACCACACTACTTGCTGGAATCTCAGATTGCGAGCTGCTGGGTTTACTTCTTGCCAGACCCAATATAAGAAACCCACACACCTATCGCAAGGCTCTATGATCCATTTAGAGGGGTAAGCATTAAAAAGTTATATGCTTGCAATTTCAGCATGTGGGGCCTCTCATCTTCTAGTGGGTCTAGTCCAAAGTCATTTAATTCCTCTGGACAAGAAGGCTTTTGCTTACCCTTTTGTGCTTTTGTCTTTTGTCTGTCTAATCATAGGCAATTTTTTCTTTGATCCGGACACCTCATGTTCAGTATGGGAAGGATAATTATCCGGCAATTATTTCAGGTAGGCAGAGACTAACGACCCTAATTATAATTGTAGAACCAGTTGGCAGAAATAGAGGATGAGGCCATTCGAGAAGGAGAAGAAAAATATCTTTCTGGGGGAAGCTGTTAGCTTAAAGGTGCTGTACAGTCTGTGGTGTGCAGACACCTTGATGTTTATTTTCCTGTTGTTTTCTACTTGGATTTTAAATAAACTGCACTTGGAGTACAGCCCTTCTTTAGAAGTATAGAATATATGTTCCTGAAAAGACAAGGACTGGAAGAATGAAGAACTGGCCCCCTTTAGGTGTAGGTTGATGAATATCTAAGGAAACTCAAGGTGCACAATTAATAAAGAAACCCAAGTCACTGACAGTGGGTAACATACTTCAGTAAATTGCAGAAATTTGCTCTGGGTCTTGCTTTGCTCTTGGTGTGTGTTCTGAATAAGTCAGTCAATGCCCTCCAATTCAGAAGAAATGATCAGTGGAGGGTCCCAGCCTGGCTGGGCACAAGGGTCTTTTCTTTCCTGGGGTAAGAGCAGGCAAATCAAAAAGCAAGGATCAAGGAAATTTTCTCTCTTTCATGTACAGAAGGACCTCTCAGTGGAGAAAAATTGTCACACTCAAAGACTTGTGGTCAAAGGCCTGATGCCCAAGTAGAGACCAGTGAGGCATTTTTCAGAGGTTTTATTGGAAGCAGTTGTGTTTTATAATGTCAGTGACATGAACAGTGAGATCAAGTGCACCCTCTGCATGTTGGACAGCACCAACGTGTATGCTGCAGTTGATGTGCTGGAGGTAAGTGATCCCATCTAAGGGGACCTTGAGAGGTGGACCCATGGGGAACCTCATGAAGTCCAACAAGACCAAGTGCAATGTCTTATACCTGCATCAGGGAAATCCCCCATACCAATAAAAATTGAGAGATTAACGGATTGAGAGCAACCCTGGGGAGAAGCACTTGGGGATACTGGTAGATTAAGAGATGGACCTGAGGCAGGAATGTGTGCCTGCAACTGTGTCCCGGCCTGTGTTAAAAAAAAAAAAAGTAGTATTCAGGTCAAGGAAGGGGATTAGTGCCCTGTATACTGCTCAGAGAGACACCAGCTGCAGTCCTGCATCCAACTTTGGAGCTTTGGACATGAACCCCTTGGACTGGGTCCCGAGGAGAGCCATGAAAATGAACAGAGGGCTGGAACTCCTCTCCTGCGAAGGCAGGCTGAGAGAGCTGGGGTTGCTCAGCCTGGAGAAAATAAGGCTTTGGGGAGACCTTATAGTAGCTTTCCAGTTCCTAAAGGGACCTAGAGGAAAACTAGAGAGGGTTTTTTTTACCAGGGTATGCAGTGACAGGACAAGGGGGAAAGCCTTTTAGCTGAGAGTTATATCAGATGTAAGGAAGAAGTTCTTTACTCTGAGGATGGTTAAACAGTGGACCAGGCTGCCAGAGAAATTGTAGATGTTGCATCCCTGTAGAAGTGCTCAAGGCCATGTTAGATGGGGTTTTGACCAACTTGGTCTAATGGAATTTTTCCCTGCCCATGGCAGGAGCAGGGAAAGTAAATGATCTTAAATGTGCTTTCCAACTGAAATGTTCTATAAATTATCTATTAAGTTTCCAGAGGAAAGTGAAAAAAAAAAAGAAACTTATTTTTAAACAAACTGTATCCACTGCCCTGTAAAGTGCAAGCAGGAATTATATGGCAGAGAAATTACTTTAATTTTTCGAATTCCTCTCAATCAAAAAAAAACCTAAACAATTATACTTCTTTGTGAATGCACAGTTAGTATGTATTAAGCTTCTTTATTTTTCCATACTCAGGCAATATTGGAACTCATAGAGTTATTTATCAGTACTGTTGAGAAAAAACCTGTATCATCATATAATTATTTAATCCTATTCATTTGGGTGAATGCAATTGTTTTTTAATAGTTCAAATTTATTTTTGGGGTAACTCTGGAATAAAGTACGTCTGCCATTTAAAAAATATATATTAAGTGAATAATCAAATAAAATAAAATACAAAATAATGATACAATACTGATATGATATCAAGCAGATAGTCTCTTACTTTCTTATTGCCAACCTGTTTTTGTCAAACTTAATTACCAAGACATTGCTACTACTCCACAGGAGTTGCAGTGGTGTTGCACACAGGCTTTTGAAAACACACACATCTCATGAGGAAGAAAATAGTAAGGATTTGGATATGTTTAGAGTTCTACATGTCTAGAACCATGCCTCTGAATTTATAGAAAATATGTATATTCAAGCAGAAAACCTCATGTTCTGCTTCTTCTGGTTGTTTGCCTCTTATTATTATTTTTCTAAAGAAACAGACAGTAATTGCAGTTCATTTTGAAATGGAGCTGGAGGTGATGCTCCATTTCCAGGTAAGGCTCACATCCACCACCTATAGCATATTGTCACTTCTGCATTCTGGTGTAGAATCATCCCTGGCCAAGAATTGGGATGAAGGCACTTTTAACATATCCTGTTTAAGCTCCCCTATCCGAGAGAGTATAGAATTAATATTTCTTGAGATATATTTGAAGGACATAATAATCAATATTTGCCTAGAGAACAGACAGTAGAAAACTTGTATCTATATTGTCTTAAACTCTGAACACTAAAACTCTCCAAGTGCTCTAATCAGCAGACTATTTTCAGGGCAGTTGTAATAAACAGATGATGTATAAACTCAAAAGTAACTACTTCCATATTTTCAAAACAATATTAAAAGGACAGATGCTGTAGCTGAATTCATAAGGGTTTGATTCAATACTCTATCTATGAATATTGAAGATGGTTTGCATCTAATAGACTTTATGCCCCAGAGACAGTGCTACATCATTTGATTTCTGGATCTTAGCAGAGCTTGAGCACAAAATTCTGGGCAGGTAATCTTAAGGAAAAAAAAAAGGATGTGAAAGTATATTTTCTTGAACTGGTGGAAAATACACATTTTTGTTCAGTCCAATGAATTTTAGTGCTTTCTGTATCAGCAAACTCTGAACAGTGTCTTGGTTTAAATTCTATTCTTTCTATATTACAGTTCTAGGGAAAAAAAAAAAAAAAAAAAGGTGCAAAATATGACACCAGCAGAGAAGGAGATCTAGTACCAGAGGGTGAAGCATGCACCAGGTAAGTAGAAAATAAGGTGGATTTAAAACTGGTTGAACTTCCAGACTTGCAAGAATTATAATGAGCACCATGAAGTTCAGCTGGAGGCCAGTCACCAGCAGCATGCCTTAGGGTTAAATACTCCAGACTGGCTCCATGAATGACCTCAGTGACTGAGAAGAGCAGAGCCTCAGAAAGCTTGCAGGCAATACAATGCTAGAAGGAGTTATTGACTAATCAGGTGATTGTTCTGCCATTATGAGGGATCTTGACAAACTGAAGAAATGGCCAGAGAATAATATTGTAAAGTTCAACATAAGGAAATCACTGGATGGTGTCAAGATGCCATTAGACAGGCAGGTAGATAATGCCATCAAGGCTGTCCTTCCCACAAAAGATTGGACCAGATGAAACATTCTGCATCTGATCAGAAATGCTGCCATGCACATGTTTTCTCTTAGTCACTGGATTATCCATGAGCCATATGTTTGCTCTTGTATCACAGACCAGCTACATCAGCAGAAATGTTGCCAACCCCTTAAGGGAGGTGATCCCTCCTCTGCTCAGCACTGCTGAGACACATCTGGATTGTTGGTTGCAGTTCTGGGCTTCCCAGTACAAAAGACACATGGACTTACAGAATAAGTTAATGACAAGCCACAAATATGATTAAGGTTTTGGAGGGTGTGACATATAAGGAAAGGGTGAGAAAACTGGATCTATTTGTCCTTGGTTTAGGGATATCTTATCAGATTTACAAATAGTTAATGATTAGGAATAAAGTTGAGGAAATCAAACTCACTTGAGTGATGCTTTTTGAGAAGACAAAGGCGATATGGACAAATGGAAATACAGGAAATTCCATTTCTATGAAATGAAATATTTATGCAAATTAACATACTGGAACAGCTTGCTCAGAGAAGTTGGAGAGAATGTGGAGTCTGCATTTCTGGAGATGTGGACACTCCAACTGGAAACAGTCGCAAACCATCTACTCTAGATGATCTTGCTTCAAGGAAAGGTGTTGGACTAGGTGATCTCCAGAGGTGAACCTCAAAGATTCTGTGATCCTGTGAAAATATATTATTCTGATGTTAAATTTTACCTTAGTTGCACATTAAACAACCTCCCTAACTAGTTTCAGTAATTCTGCTCAACTCTATTTACAAGTGGGCAACTATTCATAAGGAACAGGATGATCTTCCAATATTTATTTTCCACAAAATTAAATTTTGCAGATGGTTTGCTTCTCCATACTATTTTTTCCAACAGTGAAATCTAACCCAGAATACCTGCCTCAATCACTAGACTTTACTCCTCATGAAGTTCACTAATTCCTTATGGAGTGCAACACCATCACCTTCTGATCATATTGTAGTAACTGAAGAAGTTTAACGAATGAACAGGAAAACTCAGAGTGTAAAGACTTATTTATGTTAAAACCAAAAACGGCTGCACATCTCACCCACCAAATCTACGCTCTTAATGCTTTTTTTTTCAAGTGTTGTGCTATAACCTAAATGGTTACATGAAATGTTACATTCGTGGAATATCATAAAAATACTATATAGGGAAAATAGTGTACAGGGAATATAGTGTATATAAAATTCCACATGTAACCTGTGTGCAATCTGATGGTCTGTTCTTGTAAAGTGTACAACAGAAGTTGTTAGTATATGTAATGGATTTGAACATTCGGTTTTCTGCACATAATAAAAACTTGTTTAATGTGGCATGACGGCCGAGCTTTCTTGCAAGTGTATTTTGAAGAATAAGATGTACTCTATGCTCTTTTGCCCCTCATTCTGAATTGGTCCCAAATTTGACTTCTCTTCAGGAATAAGAACTAATTACTATGCTGGTATTTTTTTCAGTTTCCTGAGCATCTGTCTGGTTCTCTTAAAATATCCCAAAGGTATTTACCACTTCCAGACTTTGCATCATTTCCTCAATTCCTGGCAGGACTTTCTTTAAAACTTACCCCCTAAACAGTACTTGGTAATGTTTCATGAGTTTTCCATTCACTCTTTGGCATGTGAAGGCCTTAATTATATCCCTGTGAACTTCTGGCGTAGGTCCAGATGTTGAGAAAAGAAACAGCAAGCTCACCTAAACAACACCTCTAATTGAGAAGTGGCAGGATGAAAAGCAGCAACTAGCTTTTGTCTGGTAATTCTCTCTTAGGAAACTGTAGTGAGGTGAATTCTGCCACACTGATATAAAATGAATTTGATCCAACAATATTTGGATCAGAAGGACTGTGTTTACAATCTCATCAGCTAGAGCATAATGTGATAGAGTAATAATTAGGTAAATATGATGACCTTAAAATACATTGTGTAGGAGTCTGATAATCCATACATTCTGCTCGTATATCTAAAAAAATGAAATTTACCTGGCTATTGTGTGGATATATGGGAAAAGGGAAAAGAGCTTGAGATACCAGGGTTCATAACTAAAACTCTGTTAGTTGTGCACACAAGATCTTGTTCAGCCTTAATTTATATCCCCATCTGCGAAAATGGAAGACAAAGAAGATGTAAAAATGGTTCCTTTCTCAGCTCTGTGGACAGGTGATCACTTTGAAGGGAGAAAATCTGCATATTTTTAGGTGGCATGGGCTACAATAATATTGTGTATGTCACTTTATGTGGGTCCACCTGCTGTGGAGGTCCACCTCAGGCCACAGGAGGACAACCTGTGTCTCTGTGGCCTTCACTATAGGCTGTAAGAGAATCTCAGCTCCAGGGCCTGGACCACCTACTTTTTCTGGTTTTTGCTCATCTGGGTGTCTGCAGGGTTTCTCTCATATTTTCTGACTTTTCCGCAAAAGCTTCTGTGTGTTATTTTTTTACCCTTTCTTAGATAAGTTATCACAGACATGGTACCAATGTCATTGATGGGCTCAGCTTTGGTCAGTGGTGGGTCCTTAAGGCTGCCTGGAACTGCTCTGTCCACATGGAGGGCAGCTTCTGGAATCTTCTCCTCAAAACAACCTCTGCAGTCTACCCTTTGCCAAAACCTTGGCAAGCCAGTCCAGCATAGGATATTCGAAATTTCTCACTGAAACCGAGAGACTTTACTGATAAGTGCTATGATCTGAATTGTTCATGATAATAAACTGAATGCAAAAATAAGTTTCCGTATCATTATTTTTCATCTAGAGGTCTACCTTTAGCTCATTAGGAAGCACTAGAAATAGAGGACAATATACTGGGAGTTCTCTTTTCTCATGAACATTATTCTGGGAAAAGATAAGTTTCAGATTATTATGAAAAAAATTTATAATTTTTACTGCAACATCCAAACACCATCACAACAGTTTTGCTGCCAAACTGTCATAAAGGAGACTACAGCTGTTATCTCTAACAGTAATTATATGAATATTACATATTATGCATTTCCACATAATTTTATGAAAATTGACCTAGATAAAAATCACACAGGAATTGGTGTAAGGCTACTCTAAGCATTTTTACAGACTAAACAAAACTCTTTGTTGTAGCGGTGCGTTTTTAGTTTTATCAGTTCTATGAATGTATTTGTTCCATGGTTTCATGCTGTTTGTATAAGTTATAATGGTTTGCTCCTTGTACCCCCATATTTAACCCTTCTTGGTTTTACCCCAATTACAGTTGTGTGCCAATCATATGTTATATAACCCCCGGGTCCTGTCCATCACTTCGAAGCCTCACCCTGGGTCTAGATAGTTCCAGTGAGGATGTCGAGTGATTGGGCAGGATCCCAGCTGTTCCCTCCTTTGCCTCCTTGATTTGTTCTACTGTTTGTCCTTTACGTACAGAGTCACTCCTTCCATTCCCCTGGTTGGTCCCACACTGTGCCCTTCCCCTTCCTCCTCCCCTGCATTTAAGATGCCACCCAGACATGATCTGTGCTCTGATGGGCAGACTCTCTGGTGGTGAGGTGGTTTCTCATGGACATCAATAAACTCCAGCAGCTCTTCACCCATCAGAGTCCTTCCTTCATTCCTCATCATCACTCAGGCTCTTGTGGTGGCAAAGACCTCACAGGATGGGGAAGGTATCCCTGGATACTGGACTGTACCTCTCACTGCAGCCGATGTCAGGGCTGACCGGGTGAGGCAGGAGGCTCCTGTGACACCGAGACCACCGCAATTTGTGAAAGCAGGCGTTAAATCCAGCCCCACATCTATCCCCCCCCAAATGGGTAATTTACGCAATTTTAGTCATGTAATACAGCATATTTGTAATTTTTTTCCTTTAAAAAAGAGGAAAATCTTCACAGGTAATGACTACTTAGTTCCTTCTTGGGAAATTCCTACACGTGCTGGGATGATCTCATAGCAGTGAACGAATACCAAATTAGGGAAAAAAGTGAGGCTCACCACTGTTGAAGGAAAAGTACAGCAGCATTCAGAATTACTTCCTAGATCTCGTTCATGCTAGTCACAGCTGTGTGAATACCATACAGAACGAAAACAAACAAAACAAAACAAAGCAAAACAATCCTGCAGCTGCATATTAAGGTTAACCTGCTGTCACATATAAATACAAAACAAAATTAAAAACAAAAAAAACCTATTAATTTTTACTACTATTACTGGAGTGAAAATGTTACAGAAGATGATACAACAAATAAGCACCTCAAAATTTCTGTCTATTAAACATATTCTGAAATTCTGTTCTCTCCTAAGCATTTAATTATACCAGTCTATCAGCAGTTGGATTGGACCATTGATGTTTTGATATATGTAAAAGAAAGATGCTTCTAACTGAGATATTATCTTAAGTCTCTTCACAGTCAATTAAGAGGAAAAAAAAGGCTTTTAGGGTACATAGGACTTATTTGAAATCTCTACCTTAGAATAGACTTTCATTTAAATTCCAGGTTTTGAAAATTATGGCAGACAAATGATACATAATCTATAACAGCAATTCTCTGCACTCATAATTGCAAACACATGCTTGTGTTCAAGTTTAAATAAAATCCAAAGAAACAATAAAATTATATTAAACAATTATGTTTCCATAAATGTGTATAATTCTCTCAATTAAAGGCAGATGATATTTAAAGCAGGATAGAATCATATATCTTGGACGTGGAATACCTATTTCAACAGATTCTTCTAGGACATTAATCAGTCATTAACTTAGCAAGCATAACAGTTGAGTGTTTTTTGGATGTGGAAAAGACCTTTATCCTGAATATAGTTTATGTTAATATTTTTCTGCCATGTTCCCATTAGAATTCATAAGCTCAAATGGACTTGGAAAGATTTAGGTATCAGAGGTCAGCAGAAAATTAAGCCAATAAACTCCAGAAACTATCCTAGTTTTAGGATAAAACTATAAGGAAAGTTGTAGGTGTTTTTAAAATAGAAATTAAAATTAGATGATTAAGACTTTGTAAAAAGGTACTTATCTATACTCTGATTTACCACTGTGCAGTCTCATCAGGTTAGACTCTTCAATCTGGTAAGCAACTGACTGGCACATATTTTGGCTGAAGCTACAGTGGTTTACCTGCTGATGTAGGCAAACCAAAGGAAGTCTCTGAAAGCCCATTAGTGACCTAAGGGTTCTGAACAGATATTACAAAAGCTGGTATTAGCTTCTAGGGAATAGCTGCTGAAGTCCTGACAATTATTTATCTCAGAAGATACAGGTAGAGAAGCAAAATATGCTCCTGCTCTTCAGATGTTTAGGGCACAAAAATGTATAGAAGTTGCACAACTTATTTGCAACCTGACTCTACTATAGACATATTAAAGCTATATTTCCTCCACAATAAGAAATTTATTAGTCACAAAGATAAGGTCAACTTTGGAAAATCTTTGAAGGATATGAAGATGTGTATACTATCTATTTTTTCTGATACTGCTTTGTATTATTATTATATTCTTCTGAGCAAAACTTAGACTTCTTATCTATGAATGCACGACCAAACAATTAGGGTAGAATCATTCTTATGCTTTTCTCCTCTCCATTGTGTTTCTTTGCCTAGTCAAAACTTAATTATCTATGCAAATAGAAAGAACAAATATTTTCCAAAACATGATTATAGCTGTTTTCACTGCAAAAAATTCTGAGATAATTTTTGATGTGCATTGCAAAAAAAAAGAAACAAAACAGTCTGGATTTATGCTAAGTGCACTTCTTTAAAAATTCAGATGAACATTCACAGAGATTGCTTTGCAAGGGATTCTCTAGAGAAGCTGATTTCAAAGCACAGTGAGCTCAATAGAAAAAAAAAAAGCAGTTATTTGGATCAGGCCCTACATTCTCTATTTTTTCATCATGCACTGTTCTGCTTACCACAAAAAAAGTCACAGGGCAGAACAAGCTAGGAACCCTGCAGTCTGTTCACTGACAGGATTTATATTAACAGATGCTACCAGCACGGAGAAGCTACAAGAGGAATTAGGACAGGTTAACATCTAATGCTATGTAACAATATAACAAGCTAAGAAAGATTTTGTTTTATCCTACTCTTCTTCTTTTACTAAAGTATGCAAATGAAATGTCAAAATAGTCCTAAAAAAGATTATATTTGATTGCATGAGTATGCACCCTTTACTTGGAAAATGTCACAATCCTTTTCCTCAGCTGTCCATCCTAAAAGCACATGACAGCATGCTCTTAAAATCTCAGGTTAAGAAGTGTTTAAGTTATGAGCTCAGACTATTAGCTGAAATCTTCTGGTCTAAACATTCCAGGTATGTATTAAAGAGCAATTCCAAAAAAAAGAAAAAATAAATAAAATTAAAAATAGTGATGTCTGGCATTCACAAAATATTTCCCTGTTTCTCTGTCCCATCCTGAATTGTTAAGGTAAAGACTAAATTTTAGAGACATTTTTCTTAGCCTCACTGGGATTTAGCCAAAGTGCATATATTGATTTTTCTTTGTACTCACACCCAAAATATCTTGCAAAGTCTGGAGAGATCCCAAGAATAGGATGCAGCTGTCAGCATAAGATTTGTCCTTTGTTTTTTTGACAAAGAACATCTATATATGTTCACAATATCCTGTTTGCTTTCATGAACATTAAGCAAAATACTCTTTTTCTACCAAATTTACATTAAAACTTCTTTTAAAAAAGTCAGTATGTATTGCTATAAAGACATGCAAATGTTAATGTACAATTCTTTCTGGAAGAAGTGCTATTCCTATGACACCTCTGGGAAGATTTGTTCCAGCCATGGAAAAAAATGTGAGTTTACTTTCATGTGCCTATTAGTAAAGTTTTGTGTGGTCACTTCAATATTTGTCTCTAGTTACTTCTTCTTTTTCTCTTGGTAATTTCACTGCAAGTTAAAGAAGGGGAGTTCATTGAGAGATGGGTCTGAAAGAAAAGTTACAAATAAATCTGTTCTTTCTTGTGACTGAAAAAGGACCCCAAATCCAATGCATCTGGTAAGGACAATAGATTTCTCATTTCATTCTTGAATTATTTCTCATTTCATTCTTGGACAGGATGTTTAGGCTCATATTTTAAGCTGTCAAAAGCTTTTTTAAAATCATGATTGAAATGTGCACTTAATTTGCTCTTGTCTGTTACTCTCTCAAAAGCCTATATTGAACAGTTTTTAGTGTTTAAACTCTATTTATTTTCCCATAAAAGGATGTTACAAATATGCTTGTTGAAAGACTGAAGACAAAGGACTGAGATCAGCCACAGAATTGAAATCAGCTTGCAGCAAAGAGAATCTACAGTGGATGAACTATAACCAGGTAGATTCCATCTGTGGTGCCTAATAAAGGCAGTGGGCAACCAAGAGTCATACTTGCGGTGTTCCATTTATTATTTGGACAAAAGACAAAAATAATATAGATTCAGGTACAGAAATACAAAATATGATCATATTGTTATGAACACTTATCTTATTTTCTTTTTAAATTTAGTGTGGTAGTAAAGAATATACTTTTAATAGCCCTGATCATGAACATGTTTCTTGATTAGTTTCTTTAGTCAAATTAATATACCTATAAATATATGAACTTTCTTTGGATTCAGGTTGCATTATACCCATAGAAATATCCAATGCCATCTCTGAAGCTTCCTATAAGGAATATAAAATACTTATAACATACTCAAAAGTTTTTGATCTACATAGCAGTCTAATTCCACTGGAAAAGTGCTCCTTACAATCCAAAACCTTTTCCAGACTTCTTAAATTATAAATGTGTTGTTATTACAGATCTCATGTATTGCATATCTTTTAACAAGCTCAGTTGACATAGAAGTTTATCACAAATGAATGTGTTTTTTCAATTGTTTTTTCATTTAAAAACAAATATACAGGAAAAGGAATACATATCTATTAATGTATAGGGAGAACAAAAAATATTGCATATAGTAGGGCTGAATGAAAAAAGAGTTTTCCAGTTTACTTCTGACAAGAAAAGAGCCCAATATATTCTACAAAACTGTAGGTTGTCTTTATATGGCACTTGTTTGTGATTCCTATTTAATACAACTCAGGATTAACCTTCCCATGAGCAGAATCAGATGGCAAAACACGCCTCATGGCCTACAGTAAGTGCAGTAAAAACCTTTTCACGATAATTTTTATGGTTCTAGTTGTTCTGTCATACTTATGATTTGTATAATTTTATATTAATTTTTTATACTTCTTTAACTAATAGAGGTACACATAGCACCATCTAGAGATATAACAGTAAATTTTTTAGATGAATCATTTTCAGTCAACCAGCATACCAGATGACTTCGCAATTTATAACTACTACTCATACTATATTTTCAGATGACAAGCTGAAATAAAATCACACCTTCCTAAAAAAATCCAAAAAGTTCTCTAATGTGGATTCCCTGCATGACTTTTTCAGAAATATACTGACTGAGCAGCTTCTGACTATAATGTGTGTTCTATGGGGAATTACTAACATAATGAGTAGATTATGCGGTAGTTAATGACAGTCTTAAAAGCCCTTCATACTGAGTAGAAATATTAAATATCTCTTAAATAATATGTAGGATAAACACAGAAAATCAGACTGGCAATAGTTATTATAGTGTTGTTCCACTTAAGAAAGCAATCACTTAAACTCTGCTCTAAGATCTATGAATATGCAGCCAGGCACAGAGAACAAAGACAGTGTGGCAGGAGGCCAGCCAACTTGCACTACAAGCAGTATTCAGCCATCTAATTTTGTTTAGTGAAGGAGTTAATCACTTGCATCTTTTTAAAACATGTCTATATTGACTATACAATAACAGTGATTTTGGCTCTTAAAGAAGTCTATTTGCTTTATCTTATACTAAGGCTCCTGAATTGAAGCAAATGCTAAAGAAGAGAAAATAATATTTCAAGACATTATTATGTCTGTGAAAGAGTGAGGACAAAGGGTCTGTTACTTTCTTTTCATCCCTTTAACTACTAATATTCTTATGTGTTGAGTTACTTCAGCCAGGACATTTCAATACAACCCTTCAAATGAAAGAAAACTAAAACAACTTATAAAAAAAACCCCAAATCCCATAATGCTATATATATATATATATATACACATAATTATCAAATTTTACTTTTAGGCTAAGGTGATATTTGAAATCCTACTGCTGTGACAAGATGTTTCAAGCTGTGTTAAATGAAAAAGCAAATGCAAAATTACTTTATTTTTAATATCATACTACAATAGTCTCCAAGTCCTTTTATACTGGTATACAAACAGAAGTAAATGTAATTAAATTAGTGACATTATATGAATGTAAAATGAGCCCACTGGAAACAGCATTAGACTCTAGGGTATTTACAGGGAGAAAACCTATATTGAAATTTGAATTATAATAAAACTATTAAAATTATTCAATGTATCGTAAGAACACTGATAAGAGTTAATGACAGTATTTCTCTAAGACTACAACTATGTCCTGTAAGCAAGTAATAATAAAATAAATTTTCCAGAAGAGCTGAAAAGTGATAGGTGAAGAATATATGAAGGTCAGATACAGATTACCAATGTTTTAAGATTTATTACTTCAAGACTCTCCTTTTTTTGAAATGTGATGGGCTTAGTAATATGATATTGACACAGAAACACACAGCACAGCAGTGGCAATTGGTGAGGAAAAGCACTTTGAAAGGAACGTTGTTATCATCTTTACTTCATTTTTCAGGCTATATACATGAAAGTAATTTACTTTTCAATATTTTAGCTTTTGACCCTAGTTTAATGAGATTACTTGGATTCTCATGGATAGCTTTCAATCATTAATAGGATCATGGAACTGATTTAGAAAAGAATGTGAAATAGTAAAGGCAAAATTTTATTTATCTAGAATAGATGTTCTGCTCTTGTTTCAAGTAGTTTGGGACACACCTTTGGGGGGAAAATATTACTAAAATTGATGTAAAAAATACCAACATAATCTGATTTTATAGGTAGAATATTGATTATTCACATGGACTTTTCTTGTAGGAGAAAAATAAGTCCAAAGAGCAATTCAGATATTCCTTTAAACTGGGTAGAATAAATAATCTTCTGGAACAGCCTGTTCCTCTGTCTGACATTTCCACTGCTCTTCTCTCTCTACAAAAGAATGCAGATCAACTATTTACATTGCACACTTTGATTGCGGTCAAGTCAATTGCACTTATTACCAGACTCGTGATCTTTCATTACCTTGTTTTTCATGAAGCCACTTAAAGATGAAGTTGTACTATATTAGCCTCCACTAGATTTAATGGACATTATCATCTATCTTCATTAGGAAAAAAAATACAGAATCTTGAAGGGCTGAGGTTTGCAACAAAAGTGCCTTGAGACAAAAAATTGAGGTAGTATGTTAAGTATTTTTTCTTTAAAATTTGTAAGCTAAAACCACTAAGGTATTAGTTTTCCTAAATGACAAATGCAAGCACAGCAAAACCATCTCTAAGTTTTATTTTAAAGTTTTTTTTAAATAGAAGGAAAAAACTATTTTGGAATAGTACTATTACTTTTTTTAAAAACTGCAAGTTAAAGAACACTGAAACAGGGACTCTTTCATTTTTGAGCTCTATAGGTTGATCACATGCAGTAAACATTAGCAAATCTAATTAAAAGGTGCAAAAGAGTGTTTTTTCTAATAATCTGTCTTATGATTTTCAACAATCAAATACAACAAAGAATATAAATAAAAGTTACTCTTTGACCTCCCTTTGGAGCGTGGAAGTGTTGTGTACAGAACATATCAGTATGCAGCTACAGCAAGCCTCATTAGTTTGCCATCTGCCATGGTGGATAGATGCTAAAATGTTGTTATTGCAAGCTTCATTGAGTAGTAAAATTATAATATTTTTTAAAAAAAGTATTTTAAGTAAAAATCCCTTGAAAGAAAACAGCTGCTGAATGACGACTGAGGCTGTGATCCCTTTAAAATAAAAGACATCAAACAAATAGAAGAAATTTTAAAACAGTTATATCACCCTTAATTCTTTCATCCTGTGAGAATAAGTGAAAGAACCTTTTCAATATGGTCATATGTATTCCACAAGGCAATATTTAAATGACACATGAGCTACCATGTTTTATACTGGTTATTTCTGTTTCAGCATGTCTTCATTGGCTCCTCCCATTTCAGAGTAATATATAGTTTCCTACAGCTTTTTTGTCAAAATAATATCTAATCATGCCAAAGAAAAAAAAAAAAACAAAAACCAAAAACTGAATATTTTAGAGTTAACATAACTGCTTTTAATACTATTTTTTTTCATATATGGTATTTTTGGTATAGTGCTCTTGCCAAATTATAAAGATCAATGATACTAATGTTATAAACTTCTAGTAAAAATAAACTTTCTTTTCTGTCTCCTGTATCTTTACAGAAAACTAAAAAGATTGCTTTTCCTAAAAAAATAGTCAAAATAATATTCAAATCTGTGCTGGACTCCTTTCTCATTCCTGTAGTTAACATGCACTGTTACCCACTATGTTATCATAGAATCACAGAGTCATAGAATAGTTCCCCTGAGTTGGAAGGCATCTGCAAGGATTGAGTTCAACTCCTGGCCATGTACAGGATACTGTTGGAATTCTGGAAACTGAGAATTTGGGATTTTAGTACATAGCAATACATGTGAGTCAAGATGGAGGGCTTTGGGCATTGTCTGAGTCCTTCTTCTTCACCTTCTTCCTTCTTCTTCATGGTTTTGGGTGGTTTTCTGTAATTAGGTGAAAAAGGTCTGCATTGTGGGCCTTGGGTGGTCATTATTGGGTCAAAAGTATAAATAATATACATGTCACATCGTTATTGGGTAATTATCACTTAAATAACCTTGTTATTTAAGAGTTAGAAGCACGCCATTTTACCTCATTTTCTCTAACTTGCTAGTTAGAGCTCACAGCTCATGAGTCTGTAAATAGATAAGAACTAATAAAGATCCAAGTCTGAGCTCGAAACCTTTGTTTCCTATACAATAATCCTGACCTTGGCTAAGAAAAAAAGCCAGAACCTTCAGATACCTCAAGAATTACACCATGTGTCAGAGAGTATTGTCCAAATGCTTGAACTCCATCAGACTTGGTGCTCTGACCACATCAGGGGATCAAGTAACAATTTCTGTATTAAGAACAAATTATAGTCTTATATTGTCAAGCAAGGGCTAGGTCAGCCACACCATTGCCCTCCTGCACTGAAATGTCACTCACAGTCTGGGAATGACAGGTCTTTCTACGTAACAAAGCTGAATGAAAGCTACTGCTGGCAAGTTGCTTCCCCAATGTCTAGCAATTCTAGACATTGCTGCTAGCCACATTTCACTTCTCTGACAACTATTTCTCACTCCTTTCTCATCCACAAACTCCTGATAACATTCTCCTCAGTGACACAATTGCTTTGCTAGGCATTTCTCACATGTTGCTGTTACTAGGAACTTTACTAGGATGTCACACTCTACTGCCTATTCTGACCAACATCTCCAATATCTTTGAAAGCCCCTTTCAATCTATAGAATGATCATCATTTACAATATTAGGATTTCTTGAACCAACACAGATTATTGATTTGTGATGGCTCTAACAGGTTGAGAAAGTAGTCTGAAAACTGAAATGGAAAACGTAGAATAATACTATTCTGTTATCACTTCTAATTTTGAGAATACAGGTATAATCACATTCTATAAAAAAATAGTACCATTTATTTGCCTTCATAAAACAGAATACATCTAATTGTTTTAAACAGAAGGGGGTACTATAAAAAACGGAGAAGGAAAATATTGTTATTGACTTCAGTTAGACTAGTTCTTATCTACCAGTCTTACATATTAGCTAAAAAGACTAATGCATTTCTCTGGACACCCATTACTTAACAAGATGGGCTTAAGGTTCTAACAGAACTCATCAGTACTAAGAAAGAAAATTGAACATGAGTATGATGTGACCCATTAATTGCTCTAGTCATGATTTTCTAGATACTCTATTTCGTTTTTACCATCTGGAAATGGATAAAACTGAGTTTTTATGATGACTTATATGCAAACCACTAACTGTACCTTTGTGTGATGTAATTTATTAGCTAGGTGATTTAGAAGTCAATACAATCTTAGTAGCTTAGATCTTATGAGTTCCTGTGACAATGTGTCATTATTTACTCCAGAAGTAGTGACTTGATGTACTTACACAGACTGTTAACTCTTCATGGATAGGAGCCTAAAATCTTCTAAAAGTAGAATAAGTAACCAGTTGTGTCAAAGTGTAACATACATTTTTAATGCAGCAGTACCTTAAAATTTTAACTGTTAAAAGTTAGAAGGTGTGTGGAATATGAAACTGAAATGAAACACAGATCAAGTTAAAATACGCAATAACTTAACTGAAAATACTAATATCTTAATGCACAACCCTGATCAAAATTATGGAGTCACCATAATGTCACCATAACATTAAAAGAAAATAAAGTTTTATCCTAAATGTCATAATGTGATGCAGACTAAGAATAGGAAATACTTTAGCAATTATTTAATGTACAATTTTGGTACTTTCTAAAAAAAGTATGACGTTGTTCTAGACACTTAAAAAATCTTAACAAATACAGAATGAATTATGATAACTGTCTTAAAGAAATTTCTTTGTAATTTAAAATTAATATTTAAGAAGCATGTTCAAGAGATGAAAGACTGAGAAGGAAAAATGACAGAGCTAAAGCAGAGCAACTGTTTGATAGACTGTCATCAGTGCCATGAATTTCCATTAAGTTTGGAATAGAAGGAATCTGTGATAAAAGTATAGTAACTGCCAAGTCTATCTGTACATTCTTCATTATCCTCTATTCTCAAATATTTTTCAAAGTAAAGTCCTTTTGTCATCATGCTGAAGTTTTGTTGCCAGGAGAATCTGTCCATAGCCAGCTGGTGTTGCTCAGGGGGAGTAGGACCAGACAAGGTTAAAGGAGTATTTAGCAAATCTGATTCATCTTGAATGTAGCCAGAATCCAAGAAAGGTAATCACTGCATCTTTGTAAACAATGTATATTCCTGAGGGCATCACAGTTATACAGTATTACTTCTTATACTGGTGTAGATCACTTGCCATGGTCAGAGTTTCACAAAGGAGCAGCCTCTACTCTCACAGCGTAACATAATTGAGCACTACCACTAAGATACAAGATGTAACCGTATGTGTTCATGAAAAGCACATCCTCAAACTGCTACTCAAGGATATTGGCTTTTAAAAAAAAGTTTTGTGTCCATCCCCTTTGCAATCCATCATATTTGTGCTAATTCTGATTGAAACTAGACAAAATATTACACTTGACTACAGCAAACACAAACTATAGCATGAAATCTCCATAATTACAAAACTATGCAGAAGAAAATATATATATTGTCATACTTGAAAGAACTTGTCACTAATGATGAAAACGTAACAAGAGAGGTAACACCTGTAGAAAAATATTTTCTTACAACACGTAAGTTTGCTCAGTTTAGTTTCTCCCTAAATGTCCACAGGCACTTTAATATTAGATTGTCCTATTCCCTTTTTAGAACTTTACACCTGCTTTGACATCTTTCTGTTTACCTGGAAGAAGAGTTTCAGATGGATATTGTTGCTCTATGTTTTCAAGTTTGCAAAAGTAGAAAGCCTCTATGATTTATTCTGTAAATTCTGTTACTTATTTTTAATTACCCTGTAAATTAAGCTAAATATCCTTATGTTGGGTGGTGGGCAAGGGCAAGAAAAAAGGGAGAAGGGATGAGTTGGAAGCTTAATTGCAAACTGCCAAGAAATATTTTATATTTGAATGAATGATAAATGTTTTAATAGTAACAAGGCAAAGTTTGAAAGGAAAAGTCATACCTTTCATTAGTCTACCTAACAGACTTTCTAAAAGCTAGGCTTCCCAGACTACTACCTCTTCCAAGTCTGATAAAAAGGCCATAGTCTTTAAACTAAATACTGGGGGGAAAAGTCAACCTGTATATTATTATTGTCTTCCTGATTCATGGAGCTATATGAAATTTTCTGTTTATGCCTCAGCAGTTTTTAATTTTTGCTCTTTCAGTTTCCTAAATTGCATTTGATATCACCATGCTCCATGTTGTTTATTGTGTGTATTTCCCCCGTTAACTATTCAGGTTTGTAACCTGTTGCTGTTTGTCACATTTGGCTTATGGAAACCTTGGAAAAGTCGTGGCAGTTACTGAGATTGTTTCGCTGTTAGTAAAGGGTTGCTTTTGTCATTAACACTTCTGAAATTTAGAAGCAACATTGAAATACCTGGTTTTGTTTCTTTTGCATATTTTAATGGAGGTATGTTACATATATATATCATCTATGCCTATTTATATCTATGTAATTTCCCATTATATTCTTTACTAAAAATCTAATTTATGAGAGGTATATCTCAATGTTGTGGTGTGCATTTTGAATTTACCGAATTTCTGTACAATGGTTTGTCCCTATACCCCCATGTTAAACTCTTGGTTTTTCCTGCATTGTGGGTCCTGTCCATCACTCTGCAACCCTGCCCAGATGACTAGAAAGTTCGAGTGGGGGGCCAGGGTGATTGGCAGAGTCCCTGCCTTCCCCTCCCTTTTTTATGTATGTAATCGTTCTACTGATTATCCTTTTGTTCTGGGTCACTCTCCCCGCTTCTTGGATTGGTTCTAGATTGTCTCCTGCCCCTTTTCACACCCCCTGTACTTAAGGTAAGAGGGAAAAAAAATCACTTCTTCATGGGCCACCCTCTGGGTAAAAGAAAACCCAGTTAAAACCCGCGTGAAGTCTTCCTTTCCTCCTTGCCATCACCACACTTCTGCCTGAGGCTCAGACCCACAGGATTGGAAAGGTACCAAGTTGTGCCCTTAAATGCGAGTTCAGTGCGAAAGCTAGCTGGAAAACAGCACCAAACCACCACATCCCAAGGACAAAACTAGTTGAATATAGTAATTCAAATCCAGAATTAGAGATTTCTGTCACAGCCAGTACAATTCATAGGTTGAGTCTGTTGCAAGATGGTATGGTATTACTAGGTCATTTCTCTCAAAATTTAAGAGAAATCATTTTTGTTCTGAATGTGCCTAGTGTTTCCATTTTACATCTCTGGTCTTTATCTTTCCTTTTTTGTTTTACACAATTTGGGGAGGGGGGTATGTTTATCAAAGAAAATATTTTTTGTAAAAGACATAAAAATTAGTCTGATAGCTGTGTTTTCCATTAAAAAATACATGTGCCACATGAGATTAAAACAAAGAGTTCCCAGAATTAAATTCAGATTTTGTCTAAATATAAAGAAAAAGAGGAATAGATAAAGGTAATCTTTGTTTCTGACATCATTTTATCAAAGTAACTCTTTAAGTCCTGGTGGATTAAGATTTTTTTTTTTCTCAGTGTTGATCTCTAAACAACAGAATTTACGGGCAAGTAAGACAATCTGAATTAACCAAACTGAGCTATAAAGTGCACAGAGAAAAATAAAACCAAAACCAACATCTCAGACACCTCTGCCCACTTGTTATAAGTGTGGCCACTGTAGTCATAAATGACTGAGTCGCAGTTAACAAGTAAACTTACAGAACCCCATTGGAGCAGAAAATAAATACGTCTGTATGCTTTTTAACTAAAACAGAGGAAAAAAACCCCACAAGATACTCAAACTGAAAAATGCTACCCAGCAAATTATTTCAGTCCAATTAGAGGCTGCAAAACCTACAAATTGTAAGTTAACTAACCAGAATGTAATGAGGAGCAATTGCCCCTGCACCCAAATGGAAGTGTATTATAACAGTCAACTACGAGTGGTATATAAGTTTTTTATGATATTCTGAATGGCATAGGCAAACACAACATAAATGTATTTCACAGAGGAAGTGAGATGTAAAAAAGCATATCCACCTCTACACAGCTGGTATCCAATTGACAGAAAAACAGAGTTGCCAGACAAAAGACAAGATAAATGCAGGGCAATGTCAGTAGGCAGAACATGGCTAGGTCTGCCTACTTACCCAAAGTAAAGGGTATCAGGACCAGAGGAAAACCCTTCTTTTTGGGAGAGGAAGAAGAAAAAAAAAAAAAAAAAAAAAC
>VWZU01007022.1:101396-127879 GCA_013397095.1 Sterrhoptilus dennistouni | reverse complement strand
AAAAAAAAAAAAAAAAAAAAAAAAAAAAAAAAAAACCCAAAAAAAAAAAAACCAACAACAAAAAAAAAAAACCCACAAGCAGCACCCAAAAAGAGAATTGGACAAGAAACATGGCAAGCTTATTTCAATTCCCTCTTCTGTCAGAGAGCTTTCAAGCCTGATCACCTGGACTCGTGAAACTAAGAATCACCATGGACTAGAGACAGCACAGTTTACTATACAGCTATAGAGAAGTGAGATGTTAATAAATAAATTCAATTATTTTTTTGGACTCAGCAGTGTTATGCTTTTGCAATGTCATATGTAACCTATTAAAGTAATTATGTTATTGAATAACCATAAAATAATTATGTTCTTGAATAATCATAAGAAATAAAAGTGTTTGCATAGCTTGTATTCTGATGAATCAGAGAGCTGGAAACAACAGATATTCATTTCACAAAGACTTGGGATCTCTTTTTTCTGTGACACGCAAAGATTCAATCCACAAACAGATCAAAGGTCATATTTAGCAGTACTGCTTATTAGAAAGAGACTGTATTTTTTTAATTAAGACATTTTTAAAAAATGTTTTGCTCATTGACACTTTGCTGTTCTTCTGTCGATTAAGGGAAGCTAAGATGGGTAACTGTTTAAAGTAATAACTATTCATTACTCAATCAAAGTGTGCAGTATTTTAAAGAAAAGCTAAAAAGCCCACTTAGTGATGAAGCTCAACACTTTCATGTATGCTGAACAGAAAAGAGAATATCTCACCTTTCAAAAGCTAAATAAGCATTTAAATCAGATAAACATTCAGAGGAAAGCAACCTCTTCAGTCATTATTTTAACCAAATAGCACATTCAAATAAGTATACATCCCTCTTTTTATTTTTCGTGTGAGCTTATGCATTTTATCTGTTAATACTTCTTGTTCAGCTTTTACTTCTATTCTTGTTCTTGTTTTTGTCATCTTGGAATGTCCAAGGACTATTGCTGTATACACTCATACACATTAAAATTGAAGCTTTGCCATTTTCACATTCTTTACTGCTGTTTAGCCATATTGAATTGTGTCTTAAGCATTCATTTTATGACATAATCATGACGTTTTTGCCTCTCCTAAAACTTTCTGGTTTGTAGCGGACTGAATAATTCATTGACACCTGAGTCAGTAACCATGTTACAGTCAGTCCACTGCCTTTTTTCCCCCAACTTGATGAAATTCCCTGAAACAATACTTAGCCATTAGCAGCAAGGGGCTTAAGAATATTCAGTATTTTCTTCTATAATACTTGAAATTGTTTTGTATGTCACTTGGTTCACATGAATATTCCACAAATTAAACAAATAAAAAAGAAAAAAAAATGGAATGTCTGGAGGCAGAAGTTCTACAACATGCAAAGATGGGCATTTTTTGCAACTGCAACATTGTATTACAAGGGCAAGCAAAGTCAGGATAAGAAGTTATTAAAAAAATAATGTGGATAAGCAAACTTCAGTAGTAATATACTTTTGTGATAGATAAGGAAGAAAAAACAATTATTTAGATACTTCAGAGAAAAAGGGAAGATAAAAGGAAAGGTAAAGGCTCTAATTATCAGAAAGGAAATACACTGGAGGGGATAAAAACTAGAATTTGTAAGTACTTGCTCTGCTTCAGTTCACTCAAAAGGACTCTAGTGTAAAATGATTAATTATGCTGGGAGTAGATGAACAACATAAGAGAACAGACATCAACACTGTTAAAGAGCAAATGAGAAAATACCTGGACCAAATTAATGTTTTGAATCTGTAGGGTCAGATTAAATCCATCAGAGAGCGCTAAAGGAATTAGTAAATGAACTTTCATAGCCAATGGCAAATGCTTTTAGAAAACTCCAAGGAGATCCTAGAACTGCAGATTAGTAACTTCACATCAATTATAGGAATAATATCAGCTAAACAGAGATGCAACATGAATAAAAGTAACTCATAAGTGCTGGAATTATATTTAAGGCACAGAGCAAAACAAATGTTAGAGTTTAAAATGAGTTATAAAATAGGCTCAAGAAAGAAATTTCATAAGTAAGATTTCTCCTGCCTAATAAACTTATAATCTAGAAATGTATACACAATCTAGTTTGCTCTTTCCTGCCTTTTTCTGACGCAGCTCTTTATAGATCAGTGCTTTAAACTCATCAGCTTTTTGCCTAATCTGCATTGATAATTATTATAAAATTCATCATACAGTAATAGAAACAGTGAAAGAAAATAAAGACTTGCATGGGTTTGTGGATGAACAGATAGATGAAAAGCAGGTTCTATTTGCTTCTTAACAGTATTAGAAGTTTTAGAAAATGTAAACATTGAAGTAGTATCATGTAGTTGAATTACTGAATCATTGAGAACAAAAACTGTAGAGACTTTTCAGCTTTCAGTAGAATACACTGTGAAAGCCAAATTGTAGTTTTCTCCAGCCAGCAAGATCCAAGCTCTCTAATACCCAAATAGAAAATTTTGGTTTTTCCACTGCTTATGCTTCTTACGTAACACAGCTTCTAGACTAAATAGTATTGATTAGGATTTGGAGATTTTGCAGGGAATTTATCTTTTAAACAGTTTAGTTATTGATACATTGATTTTAAAACATACATGGCACATTTGCTTGGATGGCATCTATGAAGGATGTAGAAAGAGATTGTAGGATTCTGTCAGAGAATAAAGTATATCAGAGAAAGAAGTATGAAAAAGCAGGTAGCAGTATTTTAATGCAAATAAGAAGGTTGGAAGACTACCTATCAAAAAAAGTGTTGCACTGGGTATTTAGGACTGATAGTAGAGACCAGATGGATTTTGAAAAAGGAGCAGACGGATTTTTCATTGACATGAGAAAAGAGCTGTCAAAGTACCAGCTGTGGCTGAGAAGGAAGGACAACCAATTAATTGTCTGTGCCCTTTTTTGGCACATGTCAGGTTCTGCTATCCTTTATTTACAGAGGCTCAATTCCTTGACAATCCACAGAGGAAGGCAGTCTAAAAAAAGTTAGGGTATTTTAAATCTGGTACCACAATAAAGCAGTTTTCTTATCCACATAGGTAGAGACAAATAGAGAATGAATGGTGAGCTGGACTACATGAACCTTTGCTGGGTATTTCCCGCAGGACATCAGATAATTAAGCTGCAGTTTAATTAAGCTACATTCTTCATAACTTGCCCTTCTTTCTGAATTTGCAGGGTGTGCATGTTTTCTAGTAGACCATGAAACAAAATACTAGCAGGCACTTTTCTAACAAACCACACACACTGTGTCATTATTGTCTGGAAACTACTCCATAAATTGTCAATACGTTAGAACCATCATCATTAAGGCTTCAAATTATCTCAGTGTGATGACTCCCCACACAAAGCAGTTCAGGAAAATAGACACCAGTTTTCTTGGAAAGGTGGTGCTTATGAGTGGAAAAGTTGAATGGAATAACAAGGAATGTGAAATAGAATAGAATTATATCATGTTTTCACATTTCTAGAGCCAATTATATAGTTCAGTGAAGCAAAAATTAAATAACTAAGAATCTATTGCAGAAAATAGAACTGCAGAAAGTTGGTGACTAAAGTTTCATGTAAAGACCAAACACTACTTATGAGTATGAGCCAAAGTCCTCTCAAAATTCCTTATTCCTTCTTTGCACATCTATTATGAAAATAAGATCCAGTGCTATAATTGTAAATATACTTCTAAGACCATTTTGAGCAGGACATGAAGCACATAACTGAACAGTGTTTTAGTTCAGATAAGGAGTGTATTTTTTGAGCAAATCTGACAGAAGGTTCCCTGTATGAAATAACTGTATAGCAAGTGTAGCAGATAGTGTGGGACACCCAGGAACCAGCATGCAAAGCATAGTAGTTGCAGCTGAGAATTTAATGCAAATATTACAAGTATTTTGGAAGTTTTAACTTGAAGGTTGCTGAAGGTCATGGAGCAAAAAAAATCTCTAAATTAGATCTAGTCTTACCCTGTGAACTGAAAGTTTGTTAGCAGTGCAACTTCAGTATAAAGGAACCAGACTGTAATTTCTGAGAGTTTCTACTGTGAAAATCAAATCTCTGTAAATGGACAACTGAAAGAGCTGTTTCAAAAATGCATTGCTGGTTCAAATTATAAACATTATGGTCATGTACTTTTAGTGCACTTCACTCTGCAACAATGAGCAGTGTCGGAACACACGACATGAATTTGTTTTCAATTCAGCTAAACTGAAAGTGTTGTACAGCAGTCTACTGCATGCATTCCAGCTGCAAAGTTAATCAATCCACAGGACAAAACCAGAGAAATATCCAAAGTAATATCCAAAGCAAAAAAGAAATTANATATAATAATATATATAATTATATAATTAATATAATGTATATTATATTAATTCATGGCTATATCATGAATATCAAATATTGCCCCTAACGTCTCACTTTGCCAAGATCCTGGATAATTCCTCAGCACTTGCTGGAGCAAGGCTGTTGTCTCAAGCTATAAACAATATGTTGTAAAACACACAAAGATATATCAAAATAATATCTTGCCATAAGAATCAGATTAGAACAACCCTCAAACTATGTAAAAACCCATTTTTTTTCTAAATACAGCATGTTTTAAGTGTGGCAGGGAATAGGATGATTTAAGGTTCAGGAAAACAGCACACACTACTTTGCCTTTACTGATAAACAAAGGGGCACTAGGGATATCTCCCTGGCCCCAGATGCAGGTGACACTGGCTTGTGCAGAAATCATTTAGAACTCAGCTCCTTTCTGACATGTTGCCTTCTCCACAGGTGTTTGGAGTCAAGATATAAGCCAGATGACACTTCAGAAGAATTTTTGACTGTGCTCCATATATAGTTTTACTTTAACAAAGAGATGCTGAGAATTAATTCCAAAATCTAAATTCCCAGCTTCAACCTCTTTTGATTGTAGCCTAAAAACAGTGATTTTTTTTTTTCCATTATTAATAAAAGGCCATGAGCTTTTTACTAACCTAATAGTGCAAATTCTTCTCTAGACTTGCTTGTCTTTTGTTGATTTTAGGTTGCTTTAATTGTTGCTTAGGTATGAGGTCACTGTTGTCTATTTATTTTAGATTAAAATCTGCAAGTGCCATCTATATTGAAGGCCTGACAAACTGAAATAAACATTTAACAGCAAACAACAGCCCTTTCTGTCAACTACGTTTGGGAAATACTGTTGTACTTGTTTCATTTTTTATCTGTGAGACCAGAAGGAAAGTATGTGTGATATGAAAACATCTGCCTGAAAAAAAGATGTTATTCTTTCTTAATGAAACAGGAGGAAGAAGTACTAGGCATCACAGAGTAGATGAAACTGCTTCACAAAGTCTTTTGAAAATCTGGATTGGGATTCTTATTCTTATCCTCTTTAATGGAAAGGTTTGGCCCCTCTAAAAACTATTTTTCTGATATGTGACCCAACAGCAACTTTAGGTACAGAAGCTCAGACAATGTTATCTTTAGGAAGAGCTGAATAAAATAAAAATAATTTTTAAAAAAAGCTTCATACCTTTTCTTTTTAGACCCGCAGTTCTAAAAAGACTAGTTTAATGAATAATTTAAATAATTTTTTTTCTCAAAACTTCTCAGCAGGATAGCGGAATGGGTAAGAAGCACAGGTAGAGATTTGAACTGGCCCAAATATGGTGAATGGTTTTATCACCTATCTTGGAGAAATCTCTGATCATTGCATGCTGTTATTAATTCTGTCCTCAGTCCAACAGTCATCATCATTCATTGCACCAATGAAAATTTTAATACTAAATGTAAAGTTCCGTTTAAGAGGAACAAATTCAGGAACTCAGCATCTGGAAAGCAGCTAAGCACCAGGGTGTAATGCCAGATTCAATCAGCAGGTATTCTAAACAGCTTAAAAAACGCACTGGTAGGTCAATGTAGAAACTGAAAAGGGAATTTATCTAGTTTGGGATGAAACTGGAATATCTTTTCTCTTTGATAATGAACTAATGAAGCAATTTGTACAGTTCTTTGGAAAACTGGTTCTCTTTTACTGTTCTGATTTTTTTCCTTTGTGTATCTGGTACGAGACTGTCATGACTGAATCAGAATAATTTTGAGTTTCTTATAATTGTGCGTGATTGAAATGCCTTTTTAAGTTAGTTTGTTGTTGTTGTTGTTTTCTTTTAGAATCTTTTTAATTTGTTTATGCTGCTGCAACTGACAGATAGCTGGTCTGTGCTTTTCCCTGTCTTTGCGTGTGTCTTAGTTTGCATTGCATTCTGATGACTACACTCCTACCAGATAAACCAAGAGGTTTCAGCGTATTGAAAGCACTATTTGCTTCACCACTACAGATCTATGGATGTAAATAGTTAGAATTTAAAGCAACTTCTTTAAGTAGGACCAATCTTTTTCCTATTTCATATATAAATATATAGGATCAATTTTTGCCTGTAATAAAATTAAAGAAAAATGCTTGTGCCTCTTGTTTATGATGCGCATATTTTCTGCACATACCTGACTTCTCCCAAAAGAACTTTGTTAGGTTGCACACCAGTGCACAATAAGAAGAAGCACAAGAACACAATGGAAGGTGGGGAAATCCCAGGAAGACATCAGGAAAAGAAAGCTCAGGAGAACCTTAGCCCTGGATTCCAGAAGTAACTCTTGTGTCCTGAGCCAAAAACAATGGTTCTCCCATCATTTTACAGAATGAGTGGGAGTCAGTAATTTGGGGATTTGGGACACCTATAGGGACAGAACATTCAAGGAATATACTACAATTATTATGGAATGTTTAGAAAAGAGTGAAAAAGGAAGGGAAAGGGAGGAATCTCAGTGGTTTGGGGAAGAATGAACATGGGAAAAGAGAGAAATAAAGGTATAAAAGGGGTAGCTGAAGTAAGCAGATTGCTGATTGATAGACTTTTCTGGCCACACTCCATGCCTGAGCAGCAGTGTCTTCCAACATGTTAAGTTCCATATCTAGTTATTTTCCTGGTGAAGGCCTCTCTCATCTGTGTGCACATGTATGTACATTGTGAGCAGCTGGAGTAAGAGTGGCCAGGGGCCTCAGTGTCAGTGGTGCCACCACCTGGAATGAGTGCAGGTGTGCAAGTAAGCATGTGGACACTGACAAACATCAAGTTGAGCTAGCCAGGAAGTAGCTGAGAACGCCTGGGAGCCAAGGAAATGTTTTTTTTCTTTTTTCAAGGCTGATACTACAGAGTATCAGCTGGGTATCAGAGCGACAAAAGGAGTTCTGGCCAGCTTCTGCAGAAACTGGTGTCTGGGGGTTGATTCATATATATGATTGCATACATATATGTATGTGTGTCCCTAGATATTAATTATTTCAGAAGAGCAATGATCTGGGATAGAGTCTTCAATGGACTGCCTGCCCAAGGCAAGCTACTGGAGATCCACTGTGAGTGAGCCTCTGGCCCTGAGTGCAGGAGATTACAAATGGAGCAACTGGGATAAAAGGAGTAGATACTGATTCCCCTGGGTTTCTGAGCCAAGATACTGAAGGGTTCCACATCATACATATTCATATTTATGCATATATGCAAATGTATGTGTGCACATATCTCACAGAATATGCTGAGTTGGAAGGGACTCCCAAAGATCAAATCCAACCCCTGTTCCTTCACAACCTATCCCCAGGAGTACTTGATCCTTGAGTCCTTGAGGTATTGTCCAAAGTGTTCTTGAAGACTTTGAAGTCTACCTGGCTTGACCATTTGCTGGGGAGCCTTTTCCAGTGCCCAAATGTCCTCTGGGTGAAGAACATTTTCCTGATATCCAACCTCAACCTTCTCTGATACAACCTCAGACCATACCCTTGGATTTTGTAACTGGGCACCACAGAGAAGAGGCCTGTGCCTCCTCTTCCCCTTGTGAGGAAGCTGTAACTGCAATGAGGTTTCCCCACAGTCTCCTCCAGACTGAGTAGACCAAGAGACCTCAGCCACTTCTCATGCAGCTTCCCCTCAAGGCCTTTCACCATTCCCATCACCCTCCTTTGGATGGTCTCTAGTAGCTTAATGTCCTTTTTATATTGTGAAGATTAAAGCTGCACTAGAGTATTCAAGGTTTATATACTTATGTATATGTTTATAAATATATATATGTTAATATATGTGTTTATATATATAAAATGTATACATACATATATATATATATATGTTTTTCCCACTAACAGACCTTCATCAATTTCAGCCAGAAATGGGATCAGGATGCAGCCACTGGTGCACTTTGTGTTTGTTTAAGTCGAGTGCACCTGTCTGTGTTGATCAACATGGCTGATGTGTGGCCATGTGCACATACACGGAATATCTATGTATGGTGTGTGTGTGCTCAGCCTTGCTACAGTTCGGACCTGTGCACCTGGAGCTGCAGCAACTTCACCTCTGTCAGACAGCTGCATTTGATTTCACACTGACAAACACATGTTTTTCTAACACCAGATGTGGTCCAGGATTTGCAAGAAGAGAGAAATGGACATCAAGGCACCATGGATAATAAATTTTTCAAATGTAGCGCCTTTACAATTTACCAATTGTCTATAATGAAACTGTGATTTTGTGAATTGTTGTTGTATTTGAAAAATATTTAAACTTTAAAATGAACACAGTTCAGATTTTAAAGTTCACCATTTAGAGTAATTCGTTTGGGTTTTTGTCATTTGGCTTTTCTTCTTTAATATTCTTAAGAATATAAATACATGTTTTTACATTGCTGATTTGGATCAAATGATTTTGTTAAGAGCTTTGAGCCATTTGGTTAGGTATAACAAACTGACCAAAGCAAATATATGATATATCTGATTCATTATATGATTTGCTATATTTTCATCTGCTGCTTCATAGCATAATATAGTGTTCAAAAAAATGTCACTGAACTCCCTTAAAATGAAATTAATTTTGTCACAGACATATTTTGTTGCATCATAAAATAAGTCTGAGCATATGAAATTAATTTTCTACCAAGATTCACACCATCAAAATATTTTCATAAATGAGAATAAAATTAGATAGTGTGGATACAGTCAAATAGAATTAATATGTGATTAAACTGTGACATCACTTTAAACATATTTTTCTCTCTACTCACACAGATATGATTACTATAATACTTATTACTAAAATCATATTTCATTTTATTTTCATGTTTTAAAGACCATTGTTCTGATTGTATATAACTTCTGAGTGAATCCATTAGTAAGACTAATATTTAAAGCTTTTTTTTTTCATTATGATCTTAGGAACATAAAATGCTATCAGTTCTACCAGTTAAATTTTCTACCCGAGCAAACCTACTGAGGGAGTAGAGTGGTTTTAATGAAGCTATTCTATAGTAGTTGAAGTCTGCTCCAGAGCTAAAACTGGCTCCTTCACTAAAATAAATGCAGTCCACATTTTCACTGAATAGTTGTCCTGGGTTGTAATGTAGGGTGTACACAAAGTATATATTCTATCACCATCTTCATGAACTGTTGAAACCAGGTGGGGCAGTGTTCTTCCCAGGCCCCCTGCCTTTGGGGTGTCTTCTGCTAATGGCCCATCAATGCCTTGCCCATTACTCACAGGTAACTCCCTCCAGGAGTTATCTCTGTTTGATGGGCCATCAAGGACCCACTTCATGACTCATCATCCCATTGTGAGATGCTCTGCCCAGGGGGAGGAGCCAAGCATTCTCACCTGGATATAATCTGGGATTTGGGACAGTATAAGTAGCCCTTACCCACTGGATTCCCAGAGGACCAGAGCTACCAGACCTTTCTACAGGATCACTGCTTCAGGAAGACCACCTCATCTGGACTGCTTTCACCATCCTGCTCAGGTTGTATTCTGACTCTGTCAGTGGTCTTTTGTATTATTGCATTTATTTTATTTTATTTTATTTTACCTTTTTACCTTTCCACTTATTAAATTGTATTTCTGACTTGGAGCCTCTCACTCGTTTTACTTTCAAACCACAACAATAGTATTTAGAAGTTCCATTCCAATTTATTTCTCATTTTAAACATCACTTTGAATTCTTGATAGTAAACCTAAAGAGCACAATACACCACCAAACACTAATAAAACAGGCAGAAAAAAATTCTCTGCCCCACCCTGCGCCCAACCTAAACAAGGAAACACAACAAACAAACAAGCAAACCCAAACAACAAAACCCCTAGACCCTATTTTGCATATCCCAACACCAGGGCTGGCTAGTAGGGTCACAACCAAAATACCAATTGGTTTCTTTAGTCATTCACATCATATTATCTGAATTAGTAAGTGATATCACCTTTTGTCCAAAATTACAAAAACTTTCACAGAATTCATATTCTTGTGAGGAAAACAAAGAAATATTTATTCTTTCAGTACAATTGACATTCCCAGGGAGCAGCAGGAGTGGATTGCCTGGGAAAGGCTGGACACCAGGAGCCAAGAGTGACAGCAAGGCAAGCAGGACAATGCCCTCAGCAAGAGCAACACAGACCCACAGCACTGAATGAGAGACTAGTGGGTCTGGTGATGTCCGACGGGTTCAACCAACACCTCTGTTTGCCAGACAAGACTCAGCAATGAGGCCAATGTCAACACAGGCAGTCATGTCAACATGTCAGGATCACCATTCCAGCTCAAGTGCAACTCCATAGCGTAGGGTGTATACATACTAGATCCACACAAGGCTTCTCACAGCTCATTCTCACTCTTTAAATATAAATCTGATCTGTGGTTACGCAGGAGTTCATATTATAGCTAACCTTGAACACCAGCAGCGAAGTCCCTGTAGGAGAGGAGGCTGCAAATGAGGCTGTTGTTGCACTCAAGGCCATGAGAGATATTTTGGAAAAAAAAAAAAAGATTAAATGGAATATCAGCATCGAGCCAGAAGATGTCATAAAATAAAATACAACCTCAAAGAAACCTAGGAACTCATCACTTCTGCTCTCCCAAATTCTGGGGATCATTTAATGATGTAATGCAGCAATGTTCCTAAAGCTGTTGTTGAGAGGAAATGTCTAGCAGGTTTTTTAACAAATACTAAAATACTTCATTTACATTGGAAACAAATCAAAAGGCCTCTAGATATCCCTTGGATGGCTGTAATGACAGTTGCCCTCACCAGGAGTTTCAATCAAAATATTGTTGCTAATTTCCCCAGACCCACTGGGAAGAACTTTCCTTTGCATTAGCATGACTTGGGGATAGAAGAAAGGTTTCTGGGAAGGTGAGAAAGATTGATGCTGTTAAGTGTTCATGTAGAACTATTATTATTCTATTTTTCTTATTAACTTGCTTAGTCAGAAATTTTTAGCTAAAACTTAACCTATTCTTTTGGCATTTTCACCCTAAAACCACCGCATTCAGCTAGCCTAAAGAATGTGTCTCTTTGGAGTCATATTTTTTATTAAGCAAAAGATTCATCAATCATCTGGTTCAGTTTCAGGGAAGTGAGGGGCTGAGGTGTCAGGAAGCCTTGTGCTCATGAAGTGGTGTGTTGCTTGGAGATTATTTAACATGTAGCATCTTTTCACAAGAAAACGCTGTGGGAGAAGGAAGCAAAGAGGCAACTCATATCTCTAGACAATCCCCAAATTTTTTTCAGACATTATTATGTATAAAAAAGAGAAAATTCACCTCTCATGGTTAATTTCTTTGTTTAAACCAACCATTTAAAAATGTATAAAGACCAGTAATACATTTATCATAGATTTAAAAAGGAAGCAAACAGACTGAAAATAGAAGATATTTATGAGACTTTATTTACTTGCTTGAGCAATTTAACTTATATCCTGCTTTTTTTAAATCTAATGCATCATTCTTTGTATTTATTAGGAGGAAAATATTATGAATGGAAATTTACCTGCAAATGAATGAATGCCCAGTTATGGCGCTGTCCAATTTAATCAGTTCTAACTGGCTTGTATTTGTTATGTCTCATAATTTTTAAATAGCAATAAATTGTGTTTTTAAAGTTTTTAAGCTCTAAAAGAATAAAGTTTTAATGCCAGGATTGTCTCAGTATTTGAGAACATCTAACACAAGCTTCAACAAGCTGACAAAAATCCTAAAACTAGAAGAGCTCTGAAGGCATGTTATGGTCTTGATTAATATACCCCGCTATACAAATAAAATCCTGTCCCTTTAATCTATTGCTGTATGCTTCTCAAATAAATACTTGCATAAATTAATAAACTTTATAAAATCTTTGAAGCAATACCAAGAATTTTAAATACAATTCCACTACAATTCTGCTATTAACATAATCCATTAAAAAACTCCACACCTGATTCTGTGGCATGAGCTATAAAGCTAACCAGAAATGCAAATGCTATGAAAGAATTGGTTTGCTTTTTTAGTTGTGTTCTTTATAGCAATTCAAACAGGAATTAGGCAAATCCACTACAAGAGAAATATGTCTTCATAAACATGCACAGTTAAAATGATAAATTAGTTTCTTATTGATTCCTGTTATAAGATGAAACATGCAAAATTTGTAAATATACTAGTAGTACTACCACTACTAATAATAATATTGTCAACCCCCCAGTAATAATTCTAATAATTCAGGTTAAATACTTATTGTTTCTAAGAAATAAAGAAGCAAAGAAAAAAGCATCATGAAACTTCCAATGTCAAGACATATTTGAAAAAGCAAATATAGCTGTATCTACATCTGTTTTGATGGATATTTTTACTTCTTTCTTTTATTTCTTTATCTTCCCAGTCACTTTGTTTGCAATAGTAATTGAATGAAATATTTAAAGCAAATATCTAATAATTTTGCTATGCTGTCTTCATTAACCATTTTTTTAATCTGCTTTGTTATTCTGTGTATAACATCCTCTGAATAACTTCTTATGATACAAAACAAATGTACATATATAAATACTCATTAACATGATGATGTCTGTCTGTGGAAGAGTTTTTAATGAACATTAACAGTTATATGTTAATGTTATATCAATGTTATATCCTAGGAAACTAATATTAGGTAATGAAGGATGGATGTGGTTGAGAAATAAACCATTTTCTCACATTGGTATTGCACATGTTTTTTAAATAAAATAGTCAATTATGAGAGAGAAGCAAACAGTTTAGTTCTCAGGACTGAGATACTATTTCTACTATAAAATTACATGAAGCTGCATGAAACTTTTTAGAATTAATTAAATTCAACTATTTAATTTAGATTAAATGTTTATTGTACACTTAATGCAAAACCTTTTAATTTAAGGAAGTTTAAAAGTAATACCAACCTAATCTATTTTCCTCATAAATAACCCCACCAGTCCAGCAACAAATGTGTGCCTTTGCTCTGTAATTGATAAATTAAACTTATAGAGACTTTAAGGATTTAACTGCTGTTTTACAAAATGACTGTTGTGGGTTGATTTGGTATCAATAATTGCCAAAAAATAATTAACATGTTAATTGGCATTTATTTTAGTGTAGTGGTAGTTATCTAGTCAATTGCTAATTAAAATACTTTAACCATTCCTTTCAATTTATACAAATGAGATTATATTTTATTACATACTTCGTTTTTAGATAATGATGGGGCAAGTAAATTTATGTCCCTTATTTGTTGAACCTCGGCAGTAACTACTGATACTTTATAAGCAGTGAGACATCCTTTTACTAGGAGCAAATTAATGATGTGAGTTGGGCATCACATGTACTTTAAAACAGGTCTGCATTTGTACATGGTGGTGGTAACTGATGCCTCCTGTTTCTTCTCTTCTCTTCTCTTCTCTTCTCTTCTCTTCTCTTCTCTCTCTTCTCTTCTTCTTCTCTTCTCTTCTCTTCTCTTCTCTTCTCTTCTCTTCTCTTCTCTTCTCTTCTCTTCTCTTCTCTTCTCTTCTCTTCTCTTCTCTTCTCTTCTCTTCTCTTCTCTTCTCTTCTCTTNTAACTGATGCGTGCTGTTTCTTCTCTTCTCTTCTCTTCTCTTCTCTTCTCTTCTCTTCTCTTCTCTTCTCTTCTCTTCTCTTCTCTTCTCTTCTCTTCTCTTCTCTTCTCTTCTCTTCTCTTCTCTTCTCTTTCTTCCATAAAATACTTGTTTTTCTTTTCTGGAAAAGATGGCAGCAGGCCATCTTACAGCAGGATGTGTATGCCTGTGCATACATCACCATCTCATATATATACATATATGCCATGGGGGAACGCAGGAGCAGCACCTCAACCTCCCCAGGCCCTGGGTTTGCTGTCAGCTGCAGCTCCCCCAGAGCAGCCCCTGGCCCTGCCATTACAGGCTGTATCTTTTTACTGGACTGGCAACTGGACAGAAAAAAAAACAGCCAAGCTTTTGGGCATCCAAGCCCTTCTTCATGTCTGAAATAGAAGAAGTAAATTCAAGGTAAAAGCTCAGAATATAAATAGATATGCATCAGTTAGGCAATTTTTGAAAGAAAAGACTGTTCATGGTGAAAAGAGATGAGAGGACAAGAGAAGAAAGCAAGACAAAGTGGACATAGAGCAAGGGCAATAATCTTCTTGGACAGAGGAGAATTTGAAACAGAGGCTGTTTGAAACACTGACAGATTAGGGAGAAAGGAGAAGTTAATCAAGTGTAAAATAAATCACTAGCAGGTTTCTACATTTTGTACTCAATATTGTGACTCAGAGGAGGAGAGAATTTTTTTCTTTTCTTTTCTTAAACTGAGTGTTCAGAGGTGGCTTGACTGTTTCTTTAAGAAGTATGGATGTCTTGACAGCAGTCTTTCATAGACAGCCAAAATAAATCAAGTACTGAAACTGCTGTGGAAGTGGTCTGAGGTTCCTTTGAATTGTGACATGCAGAGATCATTTATGATATGGTCATACTTTACAGTGTATGGCATTACACCAAACTAAAAGTTAGAAGATGTTGCCAGCACTTTTAATCAATGTAAATAAGATCCGGGCTTCATCTTTGATTATATTGACATAAATATCCATCATAACAGCTGAAACGTTCATCCTAAATAAGTGCATAGAAAAATTTCACATAAGTAAATGGGGAAGAGGTTTGGGTGGTTAGACTGTTAACTTTATCGTTTTTTCTATTATGCAGATTGCTATTCATGTGTTAAAAACATGAAAACTGTAATATATTAGCAAAGAGCATCTTTGTGTAAAAGTACATAATAGTAAGCAACTTAGAAGGAAGGAATTATCTTATCCTGAATAACAAGGACAAATTAGTGAGCTGATCTAGACAGCTGATCATCTTTAGGCTAGTTATTTGAATAAAGATTACATTGGCTGCTGAGATCTCACATCTGTTTTGGTAAACATACCTCTGTATTGACAGACAAGCTGTAATATTTATCTTGGGGGCAGGAGCAGTTGTAGATTTTTTTCTTTTTTTTTTTTGAGTGTGTTTTTTGGATCAAAAGATCATCTCAGAAGTCCCAAAAGAAGACAACAAGTATAAAAATGTAATAAGGGATGAGGTGGGAGGAATAACCAATTCATTTAGGAAAAAGAAAAGCCTTTTTCTTTGTAGATATTTTAGGATATCTTTGAATGGACAAAGATTAATAGTTTAGGATTATGGCTAGGTGAAAAATATAAAGCAATTTTCACTAGTCTTATGTATATTGATATTACCTAGAGGTTGCATGCATATATACATTTGTCAGCTCCTCTTAACAACTGATGAAATTGAAAAGATATATAAAAATATAACATAATTTTTACTTATTTCCTATATAAAGATAATAACCTTAATAAATAAGAAAAATATTTTCATGAAACTGTATTTGGCATATAATATGAAAAAAAACAGTTGGATTCTGTTCTTTTTACTTTTAAGATGGTATTGGGAATTTTCCATGACATTGTTTTTTGTTTCTTTTTATTTTATTTTATTTTGTTGAATCTTGATAAGAGTAATCTTGATTACAAGATTTAGCACAAAGAATATGCATTGAAGAATATTGTAGTCTAATTTTCAATGTGCATACGTAAATATATCTTGTGAACAAGAATCTGTTATTTGTCATGGTGAATGTTACATGCATGTTGAAAACTTATATGAATAGTTAAATAGAGCATTCAAAGTAGATCATGGGAAAATTATTTAGCAACCTGCGGCTGAATGTTGTATAAATAATATTGTTATAATCTTTTATGTCCTCTCGTGTTTGAAGTGGATGCAGAGTCTTTGTTTATACGAAGTGGATGCAGAGTCTTTGTTTATACGCTCTTTTACAAGATGCATCATCTTAGGAAGAAAGATTTTCACTGCTTAGTCAAGTACCATTGTCAGCAAAGGTCTAAAGGCAAACAGTGTGGTGATTTGTGGATTACTCAGGTTCTCTTTTAGTAAGTGTCAGTAATTGAACAGCTGTTTCCTATGCATACTAAAGTTCAGCCAAAAGAATTTGTCAAGCAAATCAGCCAACAGAATTTTTCAATAGCTGAATTCTCAAGGCAAGAAAACTCAAGTGAGCTCTGCTGGATTCTAGATGTTGAGGAAAGTATTGGAATAATCTAATCATTATTATACAAATTGGAGGGAAGAAAAACCCCTGGTACTGTAGCAGCCAAATTATGAATGAAGATGAAATGACTTCTTTTTTCTGTCAAGCTTTTTTATCATGGATTCAATGGCTTTCAAAAAAAAAAAAAAGTAAATTTTTAATATTCAGTGAAAAGTACTTTTAAGCTGTTGAAGAGCCAGTAATTCTCAAATATATATATATATATATATATATATTTAGCAATATATTGCTTTATTCATAGTTTTATGTCCAGTAAATAAGGTCCACTTCTTTAACACCAAAATCAATATTGGTCTTAAGAGCAAAATATGAATCTGAGCGACATCAACATGTAACTAGATTGACAATGCAATAGCTTTTTTTCATTCCATGACTATTCCAAAATATGGAAAATACATGTCATATTAAGTATAGTTACCAACTAAGCAAATAGAGAACAATCAATTTAAAATATGTTAGAAATTAAAGGTCCAATCCCAAATTACTTCAAGGATCAAAAATCATGGTAGACCACGGGTAGAGGGAATTTACCAATGGTAAATCCAACAGAGTCAGTAGTTCAATAAAAGGATGTTAAAGTGAAGGCGCAGATTCATCCCAGTGTTCCAAAAGGCATGTTAACTCTGTGGAGTGGTAAAATAAAATTGCAAATTTTATTTGGTATGCTCATACTGAGAGGCTTGGCTATGAAGATGAGAAAATAAACTTCAAGTGGAATAGCTGTCAAGCTATGCTGCAAAGGAAAATAGAGATTAATTTTTTTAGAGAAGGTGCATGTAATTATTATTTATGTGACATCATAGAGATGCAGTAGTTTCAACAGATTCTAGATTAAGTCCGCAGATAAAATAAGGAAACTAATTTGTAATCCAAGCCTTATTTCCAGGAAAAAAAATTGCAGGGGAAAAAGAAATCTATTTTACCAGGTAAAGAGAGCAATAAACTGAAGTAGTTTTCTCGTCTGTGGGTAATTTTGTTGTTGTTGTTGTTGTATGGTTTTATGTTTGTTTTGGTTTTGGCACCATTTTGTCTTCAGATTTCTATTTGCTTTATTCTGAGGGAAGGTTTTTTGGTTGGTTGGATTTTTTAATGTTTTTATTCATGTTTGCCAAGATGTATTCATTTGAACAGAACTATCTCTTCCATGCCCTAATTTTATTTTTTTAAATTCCATTGTTTGGCTGACAGCTGCATCTATAATTATTTAAAATTAATGCACTCAATTCATTAAACAACACTTCCTGTGTAAAACATTCCTGACAATAAACTATTATTTTATTGTATGTTTTAAATACTCAGAAATTCATCTGATTAAGCATATCTGCTTTTTTATTAGAGACAAAAACAAACAAGTAAATAAACAAAATTATATGCCCATTGTATTTAAATGTATTTAATGACCATACATTTAAAGATTCAAAGAAATAATTGTTTTTTGTTGACTTAAAGACAGTTGTCATGCTATTAAAAAGATATGAATTATTATAAAATACTATAGGCCAAAATACTATATTAAGTGAATTATAATTTACAAAATTGTATTTCAGAGGTAAGACTTCAGAAATAACTCTGGAAAAGTTATAGTTCTACTGTGATAAGAAAATAAAATGCAGGACTGATCAAAGCATCATTAAACTAAATAGTAAAGTAAATCTCATGGTAGTAAAGGCTATTGTTTCAAATTTAATATTAGTATTGTGTTACATCTGTACTTAAACACCTAGAGAAGCAGTTCCTACAGAACTGACTTTAAACAGTATTTGATATTCTGAAATTTGATTAATTTTAGTATTTTCAGTTTGTGTCTACAGTCACTAAACTCAGGCCTGTCATCAAACACATGAGTATCTAATACCATGAGAAACTCTAAGTATCTTGGTCCATGAGTAGTTGATAAAAGTAACTCACAGGAGACTTGGACATGTTAGGAATTACAGACAAAGCAAGATAACATGGGTCATCTCGAATGGTACTCTACATGCAAATATTCTATTTTTGCAAGGAAGTTGTATTGACCTCTAGAATCTAAGCTATGTAAATTGTTTTCATATCTTGAAAAAAATAATGAAATACTTTACAAAAGCAACACTCATGATTAAAATATTCAGCATTTCTGGACCATTTGGCTAGATTATTATTTATAGAAATGAAAAGTTCTTTCAACAAGTACTTAGGTTTCATTACCCTCACTATGACCTTCCTATGGACATCTTTTCATTATTTTTTTTCTTTTGTTGATGTGTTTGAATACTTGAGTTTAAATAAATGCATTACAAACTTGACTGGAATAAGGAGAATGAAGAGGTCATACTGAGGGATAAGGATATGAAGTTGTCTTCATAAATATTTGCAGTGTATGCATTTCGAAAACAATCTCAAACTAGATCCTAGAAGCATAATTAAGAAAATGGGATAAAAATGAGCAGTGAAAAAAAGTGAATATTAAGGTAAAGTCTCCAAGACAATGGTTCTCTTACTCTGTTGAACAACAGAATAAATTCTCTAGAAGTGGAGGAATTTTGCAGCACTCGGTTAAAATGAGACTAGACAAAATACTTGTATAATAATCTGGTGAAGAAACTTACTAGGTGACCAATAAATCTTTCTCCTTTTCTAATATTCGTCTTCATGGAAGGATAATCATTATGAATTCCTTTTTATTATATCATTAATTTTTATTATATTGCTCTAATTTAATGTAACTGTGTTATTGACGACATGCATATTTTCTTTATTCTGTTAAATAATACCTATTTAGCTTAAGTGTAAAGCATGTTTTTCTAAAAATGTCAGCAATATTCTGTTGCATCTGCATTTATGTTCTATTTGATTGTACAAGATGGAGAGACTCCTTGACCCAAGCAAGTTAAGAAGATAATAACAAAGGCACATGCATTAATCAAGACTGTATGGGAATTAAATATTCTGCTAGTCAATAAGACAAACACTATAAAGTACACAGGATTAAACAACATTATTTTTATGCTCAGCATCCTTCTTCATTATTATAATGTGAAAAAACAAAAAGAACTGTGCCAATGAATACATTTAGAACAATATTTTATAATTATGTTTAACAGATATACATATATATTATTTTTTGAAAAACTGGTAGATGCATATGGGTGCCCTGTTTCAGTTTGGAATATACAGTAATTGTTTTATTACTCTCTTTTCAGTACTAATGAGATTACTTGTTTCTATCTCATCAGAATTAATTTTTGAGGCCTTTAAAAAAGTGCTGTGTAATGCAATGACATGGAGCCAAACATGTAATTATTTTACACGTGAAATAGCTGTGAAGTACATAGTACAACATATGGTACCTCACACTCAAGGCTGTATGAGATTTACCTGCTTTTCTATCACAATGCCTTTTTATAGATAGATTAAAAAAAAAACCCGAAAAAAAGCCCAAACCAAAACAAAAGCAATAAAAGCGTGGGTTTATTTCCTTTATTTCTTTTTTCACTTAAACCTGACATTTCTGTATCGTTATGATCTGAAAAATAGTCTGAAATATCATAGCACATGATTTTGACTAATCAAGTTGTTTATTTTAGCTATTTTTAAGGAACTGGACTGCAAACTGGGTTGTACTGCAATTCATTGTTACTGGCTGGAGTATTTTTTTAAGAGTGTAGTGGGTCTCTTGCAATTAAGAACAGTATAGAATTGGGAGTGAAGGATAACCTGTATTTATATTAGTCTTTGTGGGTGCTGCAGCTTAATGATCCTGCTCCTTTACCAACAACTTGTATTAATGGAGTCAGGAGCAAGGTTCCCACTGTAGGGTATTTATTATGCCCTGAACATTTAGAGCGTAATACCTCTATGAGCACAGAGTTTACTTCAGCTTCTGTTGTTTGTGTTAAGCAGTTGTTATAAATATGTATTATATTGTTGGCTTTTCACCACTATTAAGAGAAATGCTATATGTATAATGTTCAAATAGCTTTGCTGCATGGATATAGTTGCTATTTCTGCTATTAGCAAAATTAGGCAGAGTGATGATAGCTGATATAACATGCTTGAACTGCCTGCTTGGTTGGGATAACATCCAGTGAACATATGATGGAGACCCTGCTCCTGACAAGGCCAACTATCAACACTTACCATCTGTGGAAAGTATGGACCAAGGCCCAAACTGGAAGTGATAAAGAATTGGGACTAAAACCACAGCCAAGAAACATGCGTGCTCTAAAAAGGTGGATCCAGGGAGGGGCCATGCTAAACTGTTCCCAGAATTTGTAAACTAATTTGTGGAAAGGTATGAATATGCATAATAGTTTATGAATAGACAACAGGCTGATGTAATAGAAAATGTATTTAAGGAGTGTTTCCAAAGATAGTAGGTGTGCTCTTGGCTGAATGCCAAGCCCCTAGATGTAAACCCTTTGCTTTATCTCTGTCTCCTATTGTCTTTTTATTAAACTTTTTAAATTTTACCAGGAAAGTGAACCTTGTTTTTCACAAGTCATATGCTAACTACCTTTTGGCTTTCAAAATTTTACTGAGTTGTAAATAGACTATTACTTGTCCTGCTCAGGTAGGGCCATCTAGAGTCAATTGCTCAGGACCACGTCCATATGGGTTTTGCATGTTTCCACAGATGGAGTTTTTACAGTTTCTCTCGGCAACCTGTGCCAACATTCAGTCATCCTCAAAGTAAAAAAAGGGTTAGTGATGTTCAGAGGGGACCTCCAGTGTTTCAGCTTGTGCCCATTGCCTCTGATAATGTCACTGGGGACCTCAGAAAGAGCCCAGACACATCTTCTCTGCACCCTTCCATCAGCTATTTATACACATCCATAAGATACTCCACGAGTATTCATTTCTCTAGGCTGAAGAGTCAGGCCAAGCCCTCTCAGACTTTCCTCATATGTGAGGTGTTTCAGATCCTTAATCATCCTTTGTTAGACTCTTCCCAGTATGTGCATGTCTCTTTTGTGCTGAGGAGCCCAGAAGAGGACAAAATACCCCAGGTTTGGGCCTCATGAGAGCTGAATAAAAAAAAGAAGGAACACACAACCTCTAATCATTACTCTTCTTTCTGGCAAGGGCATAGTGCTGGTTCTGGTGGAACTTTGTGCCCACCAGGATCACCATATCCCTTTCTGTCACTTGCTTTCCAGCTGGATGGTCCTAACATATATTGCTACATGGCATTGTTCTCATCTGCACGACTTTGCATTTCCTCTTGTTGAACTTCATGAAATTCCTTTTGGAACACACTTATTCCTTCTGGTTATTCTCATTTCTCCTTTCTCATGACTTCTCTTTTTTTCTCTTGTTACAAGTCATACACAGGGGCAAAAGATAAAGGCAAGAAAACAGTAGTGGAAAGTTACAATTTAAGCTATATCAGAAGGAACCTGGATAACGAACATTGTAAGTGGATGCAGATGCATGTAAAGACTATTAAAAACTCTTAGAGAGGTCTGAAAATGGAAAGAAACAGTGAAAGTTGTACTGAAATTCTGTGGAAGAGACAAGAAGTTAATAACTGGGTACTGTTCTGTTGTAGAAGAAGACAGTGTACTCTGAATGTTTAGTAAATGACAGTTTGCACCATCTTCCTTTATCTGTAGTGCTAGTTGTTTTTCTTTCACTAGAACAACATACATAGAAGTGGAAGAATATCTCAGCAAACACGGCCTTTTCTCAACATCACTGTATCATTGCTTTGGAAAATAACAAATTAAAAACGTCGGAAACAGGATTATTCTGGGCTAAATTCTAAAATATAGATATGAACATCAGTATATAAAAAAAGGCAACATATACAAATACTTTAACCATGTTCGGGGCACATGATTATAGATTAAGTGTATTTTTTAATTTCAATCTTTGTAGCCTATCTCATAATTCAAGTTATCAGTTTCTCATACAATGATTAGTGTCTCAAATCTTAATATTCTCCAAAGAATGAAGCATATAAGGTAAATTGATAGAGTGTGAACCACTGTTTTTTTTAAATCTCTGAGATAATTTTGATAGAAATAGCTTTTAGATGGCTTTTCACATTCTCTGTTGCTGGTGCAGTTATATTTTAGTTCATATTGTCTTTTAAGAATTTTTTTGTTGAAAAGTTAACAAGATAAAGAAGATACACAAGATAGATTGTAAATTGGACTAAGTTAAAAATCTTCAATACCTTTTTTTCTGATTTTTTTCATAATTTCCATTTACTTTAAATTGTTTTTATAACATAGGCATTTTAAGAAACAATGGTTTTTATACTACCAGAATATCTTGTAGTCCATGGACAAGCTCCTGAATGGGAAGAAATATGGAATTTCAGCAACTGCTCAATTAATCCACTTTTGAAATTACCTAGACAGACCAGCATTTTCTCAGAAAATAATTCAGTGTATAGTAGATAGTTGTGTTAAAATATATAAGATTTATGTAGTGTACCACCATCATAAAGGCCTGTTTCCAAAAAGAAACAGCTGAGACAAATAAGATACTTTTATTTATAGGCTAAACCATAATTTTTCATTATACAAGGAGTATCTTTCAATTTATCAGAATATTTGTCTCACATTTATTATTTTAATAATCCCATATATTTACCAGAATTATTTATGTACACAGGCTACATTTATCAAAAGTCCAAGGAGTTGTAAAATTGCTCTGCAATTTCACTTGGTCAGCTCTTTGAAGAAAAAGAAAAAAGAAAAAAAGAGAGAGAGAGAGCGAGGAGAGAGAAGGAAGGCAGGAAGGCAGGAAGACAGGAAGTCAGGAAGGAAGGAAGGAAGGAAATAAGGAATGCATCCTGATCTACATAAATAAAGAAATCAACTCTTTCCTTTTTCCTCAGTAGGATCTTTTGCTTTCACTTTCCAATTCTCAATATAACAGATATACCAAAAAATACAATTTCTTCTTTTATAATCATACTTAATAAGAGGTAATTAACACCAGAGCAAAATAAGAGGGCAAAGCAAAACATATAATAAATAAATAAAAATGTGATGGTTGAGCTATTCAATATGTTTAAAAATATGGCATGAAAGGAGGAAAGTGATAATAGGTAAGAGAAGTATGAGTTCTGCATGAGCTCTACATTATAAAAACTGAACCTTAGAATGCCAAGTGCTTGAGCAATAATTCACTTATAACAGTACATCTCAGCAAACATGAATGAGCAACACAGGAATGCAGAAAAGTGAACTTATGTTTTCTAAAATCTTTCACTGAAATCTCATAGTTATTTCTAAAACATAGCCCCAAACTAAAATGGAAAATTGGGAAATTGTGCATCATATAAAAAGAAATATGATGTGAAAATTTATGACGATGCAACTCACTTTCAAGAATTTAGAAATCCTTCTGCATGGAAATCAAACGTGTCACATTGCTTGCACCAATATGAAAACAACAGAACCAGGGGATTTTCTCTTTTTTTCCCAATAAGGAGACAATGACACAAATGCATTATACTTCACAGGGATTTTTACACTAGGAAACAACTCAGAATCTCTATTCACTCAAGGATATTATTCAAGGATAATTCTTATTATTGCCTACACTTGAATAACATGTCATGCTGAAAACTGCTCTGAATAAATGTCTGAAAGACAGCTGAGAAGGATTTTGAGAGATGAAGTTTTGAAATTAAGTATGACAATTCGATCTGTGATGTGTGATTCAGATTTTGCTGGAATTTGAGCTGGAATGTTACAGCTCAAATCTATATTCAAAATAATGCAAATTGATGTGACTGAACCATTATAATTGCCTGGAGAATTTCTGGCATCCTTTCTTGCATAGAATACGGCAGATCGTACCTTACCTGTTATTAAGATTTTTTTTAAACTACATTCTTTTTTCCTTAAAAATTTAAGTACCATTTTGAAGGAATTTTAAAAATATTGCTTTGCTTTTCTTCACTTGTGCAACAGAAGGAACATAAACAACATGAAATTCTATTATAAAAAATAAAATTCATATTGTATTTATGTAATAATGAAGAAGTTATGAAACTTTTTGAAATATGGAACAAGAAAAACATACAAGACAAGATGAAATTTAGCAGATTTTCCTGTATTTCTTACTGGTTTTTCTTTTGAGAAAAGATATAAAAGTATTTATTAGAACACAACTGATATGAAATTGTAAGAAAAAATATTGTAAAAAATATTTTATAAAAGTTCATAATGATTTAATACCTATTTTCATATGCTTATGGCCCTATTTAATAATTATATCCTTGGTTTGCTTGGTTTTAAAATGTCTTGCATTTCATTCACTTTCTCTTCTTTCAGGGGCCTTCTCAAAGCACTGACAGGTCTGCGCATTTCAGGTTCTCTAATCAGCAGTCATTGATGGAAGTCAAGTTTACTGAGCTTTGTGGGCTCAACTTTGAGTAGTCCTGGGAGAATGCATTCCCAAACCTTTTTCTTCATAAAGTTCCAAAATGGTTGCATCTAGTATTTTATGTGGAGAAGATAATGCACTATGCATACAGTTTTGATTGTATACATGCTTGTGATGTGTTGACCTTGGCAGCTTCCAGCTGCCCACCCAGTCAGTCTCTCACTCCTGTCTCTCAATAGGACAAGAGAAGAAAATGAGATGAAAAGGCTTTTAGATAGAGGCAAAGACAAAGAGATCACTTGACAATCACCATCACAGGCAGCACAGACTCAATTTGGTGAAGGTTAATTTAATTTATTACCAATTAAAATAGATTTGAATACTGAGAAACAAATCCAAAACCTAAACCACCATCCTTCTACTCCTGTGTTTTTCCAAGCTCAACTTAATTCCTTCATTTCCACTTGTCTACTTCCACCTGGCCCTTAGGGATGCAAGGGGGATGACAAATGGTGATATCAGACCATAGCAGTTCCCCTCTGCTTCCTTTCTCTCATGCTTTTCCCCTCCTCTAGCGTAGATCTTCCTCATGGGCTGAAGCTCTTCAGGGAAAAACTGCTCCTGGGTGGGGTCTTGGGTAGTTCCTTTGGGGCATATTCACTTGCACTGGCATGGTCCTTTCCACATCTGTACTGTAGATATCTGTTCCAGTGTGGTTCTCTCCACAGGCTGCTCTAGTGTGCTCCTCTCCACAGCTGTTCCACCATGGTGTCCTGAAAGGGACTCCGGGGGAATCCTGGCTCTTGCATCTGGATCACCTTCTCCTGCTCCGTCTTCTCTCAGCTTGGTTCCTCCCACCACTTTTTAATCACAGTGCCTGTGCATCACTTTGCTCTTTCTCCATTGCTGTCCCCAAGATGTTATCACCTCAGCTGACATGTCTGCATCCCCTCCCAGCTTCTCCTTCTCACCCCAGATCACTTGCTAGTAGAACAGTGCGAGAAGCAAAGCAGATCTTGACACTGTTCAGCCCCAAACAAAATATCCTCGTCTTATCAACTCTCTTTTCAGGGCAAATCTAAAACATGACACCATAAAAGTTACTTTGAAGACAATTAACTATAATATGTTCCAACCAAACCAGTGCATTTGGCTTAGCATGTGAGGAGGTACATCATTTCCACTTCATACCACCTGCATTTTCCCATCCTCATAGTTGGTGTCATTGGACACCGTATCAGGACAGGGAGTTGATGGTCAGAGCAATGACTTGTCACCTCTTCAGCTTCTGACAATATTCAGTATGCAGCTAAAAGGAGTATTTAAAAAGGGTTGTAATTTTGAGTCAGTGTAGAGAGGAGTTGAGACTACAGCCTGTGGAGGATTGCATTCCCTTCCCTCATTGCCAACAGCTCTACTAGGATGAGAATCGTCGTATATACAGAGCTTAAAATTCAAAAGTTTTATGGGCAAACATGGGCCCCAAAGATACAGCACGTAAGGTAGCCTGTCTGGTGTGTAGAAAAATTGATTGTTCCTTTTCCCACAATTTTAGTTAGGCCTTTTTCCCGCATATATGGCACAATAGCCATAAGATCTGTGTGACATGGGAAGAAATTGTGTCCCATAATCCAGAATTCCAACAAAGGTGGGGGCTTTTTGTTTGTTTAGGGTTTTTTTTTTCTTTT
>VWZU01007022.1:57045-101361 GCA_013397095.1 Sterrhoptilus dennistouni | reverse complement strand
TTTTGGTTTTTGGTAGTTTTTGTTTGTTTGTTTCTAATTCAGACACAATTAAAATAGTTTGTTTAGCCACTTCAGGCAACGTGTCAGGGTTTCTGACACAATTTCTGTAGCGGGCCTTGCATTATCTTGCGATATAATGCCTATGACTCTTTTGAGATTGACCACTCATCTATGTTTTTCATGATATCCTAAATATTGCTATGAGTTTCTCTGACCTCCTGCTCAGTGAGCCCAGTAATGATAGTAAGATGCACTAATGGAAAGATTTACAATCTGGAGAGACGTTATTATTCTCCAGATGCTGGGCCACTAGCCCTTGGCAGATAGGTAGGGCTATGCAAAACCCTCTGAGTGAAAGTATATTGCAGTCCTTCCCAAGAAAAGTCAAATTGTTCCTGGGATTCTGCAGTACTGGACATGCTAAAGCAAGCATGAGCCATATCAGTCACAGCATGCCACATTGCAGCTTCTCTCTCAATACGTTTGAACAGTATTAATACATTTGGGACAAGTGCAGCCAGGGGAGAGGCTGCTTTATTTATTAGTTGGTAATCAACCATCTTGCATCAGCAGCAACCTGGCTTTTTATGGGCCAAATAGGACTGTTAAGGGGAGAGTGGTGTGGCAGATAATACCCATCTCCAACAATACTTTAACTGAGTGGTTCCATTATATCTCCCTGGGTAACTAATACTGTTTCAAAACTACTGGGTTTGGAGGTGGCAGTAAAACTGCTGGTGCACTAAAGTACTTAACTCACCAACGTAGCCCGAATTTCTAAGGAATATTTTCCACCTAAGGTAAAGACGGTTTTAACACATCAAAATTTTATCCTTCATGGTTTAAGTGGAAACTTGAGAAATGCTTATTCAGGCAACAAAAGTTTTCTCACATGTAGGAATAGGTGTATTTCATAGGATGGCTCTTCAAATGAATGTTTGCATAATATGACTATGTGTGTTATGAAAAGGATTTCTGTGACTCTCAGTTGCTTCAGCATGGTAGGTAAAGAGATGTTGCCGAGGTTATTCCCCATTTTAGTAGAAAATTATTGGGATTTGTGCGTGATGATCCTCCTATCCCACTCCATCCACTGGCACATCATGAGGTTTTGCAACACCTGAATAATTCTGATGTTGGTTTGGATATTGTTTTTAAAGGAAATTAATGGAGATTAAATCCTGAGTGAATTTGACTTGGAGGTTTCTTTCTCCTCCTCCCTCTGACTAGCAAAGGAAAGTGTTACTGCATCAGTAGTATACATCTTTTGATGGTTTCTTTTTCTTTTCCCCGGACAGTCACCAGTTATACAAAATGATGCCCTTAGTATATGGAGGATATCTGTAAATAAATGGGACTGCATAAAAGAGGTGAATAATTTGGCATCTGGTCTCACAAAGTTGTGGGAAAAAATTGTCTGCTTCACAGCCAATTCCCAAAGGTATGCCCGGCCTCCTCCACATGCTTCCACAAAACTGACTTACCATCCCAATCAAAAAGGAATGATTACTATGCTTGGACAGTTTTATTATAGAATATTGAGGTTGAAAAAGATCCTTATGATCATCAAGTCAAGCCATTAACCTAACGCTGCCGAGTTCACCCCTAAACCACATCCATGTGCCATATCCACATATCTTTTCCATACTTTCAGAAATGGTGCTCTGCCACTCCCCTGGGCAGCCAGTGTCAATGCCTAACTACCCTTTCAGTGAAAAAAGTTTTCCTAATATCCAGTCTAAACCTTTCCTAATGCAACTATAGGCCCTTTCCTCTTGTTCTATTTCTTTCTACTTGGAAGAAGAGACCTAGTCCCACCTCACTACTATCTCTCCAGTTATTGAGAGTGATAAGGTCCCCCCTGAAGCTCCTTTTATCCAGGCTAAGCAACCTTCTGGTACAATGTGAAAAAATGTCAAAGTTTTCCATGATGGTTCAAAACACAATTTTAGAAGCCAGGAAGGTGATGTTTCAGCAAATTCTGTGTTCACTCTGAATGGTAATACTAAACTTCAGATTGCACCCTTAAAGAACAGTATCTTTCATATTTTAAATTCTTTGTCTATTGTTGAGTCCTCTGCTGCAAAAAGTGCAAAATATGGTTGAGTTTTTTTCCACTTGTTTTATGTGCCTCATCAAAAAAATGAAATAAGAATATTAACTGCAGCCTTATCAGCTCTTACTGTCTATTCTTGATGACTATGCTGATTGTAGGGAAAAGTATATTTCTGAAACAGAGACTTCACTAAAGAAATGATATTTTAAGTTGTTGCAAAAAAAATTTTAGATGTATATTGGTAACTAAAAATATAACTGTAAAAGATTATGCACTGGAACAGTGGGCAACAATAGAGAGACCTTTTTTTGGGAACACTTAATATGGATCTCTTTGGTAGGTAAGTCCCCTTGCAGAAAATTAATTTTTTATTTTGTGCTAGTACACTAATTCCCATTGATTGGTCACCACTCATTCAACTGCAGTTATAGATGACTGGTTTTAAAACAGTCTTTATTAGAAGGTGATAATGTTACTGAAGACATAAAAATAGTATAAGCCATTAATTTAATTGAAAATTAGAGAATTAGCAATGCAAAAAGTCTTTTTTGCTTGTGCATTTAAATTATTAGATATGGATGCCTCTAAGACCCTGCTCATAAAAGTCTTTCAAGAAATTTCAAAAGTCAAAAGAAGAACCTTTGAACAGATCCCTTTGCCTTCCCATAAAAAAGTAGCAGACTTCTCAAACTATCTTCCAAATTTCTAGTCGACTGACTTGAAAGGGCAGCTTCTAAGGTAAGTCAATGTTTTGCCATGCAATATCTATAGATTCTGAGCCTGTAAACCAGGGCACAAGAAGAAATTAAATGTGGCTTTAAATTCAGCTTCTAGGAGAAAAAAAAATAAATATATATAAGGAAAATTTAAATTATTTTAAGTACTTTGTAAGTATTAAATTAATTTCATGAAAGCTATTGAAGAACCATAAGGAACAATTTTTACTTATTACAAAGCTGTGGTAGGGCTGAGATCAAATAAAGTATGTATAAAGCTAAAGGCTTTCATCTATTATTTTTTCAAAAGACAATGCAAAAGAAACCAAGGTCCAAATATGTATGGGGTTAAAAAAAAAAAGCCACAAGAAATCTGGAACTCAGGAAAAGAAAATCACGGATAGGTAACTATTTTCCCAGCTTTGCAGAAAATACATTGTCATTCAAGTGAAAGACACGGGAAATTACTATAGTTCCATTCACAGAAAAGTAAAACACAGTCTGGACAAATTAAGCAGAAAGTACCAATACCTTTTTGCTGAGGACTTGGGCTCTGGATCACTGGGTAACATGGGAAACTCAAAGAATATTTCATTGTTTCAAAAAGCTGCGCAGGAAGAGAAGGAAATATAATGTACCAAAAACTATATCAGAAATGGCCTTAATACTTCCAAACATACCTATGACCAATAAAGGCAAGCTTTAAATGCTTTCTTTATCTATTAATCTTAAATTTTATTCTGCCTTGAAAACGACATTAGATTAAATGAATTTTTTGTGGACGGACTAAGCTAATCATAATTTTCTAATGCTTACATAAACTTTTTTTCTGAAATCTGCTTCTAAAAAAGAATAAATTTGAAAGCATTATACTCAGTTGCCAACTATTCTTTTACTATCATTATAGTAAAATAGTGTTGACTAAATGAATACCAGAGTTGTCTTCCCCGCCCTGGGATATCTTTCAAAGTGCTGTCCATTGCCTCTAATCCACTTGGACTGAAACAAAACCTCTGAATATAATATTATTATTGTATATTTTTTCTCCTGTAAAATTGTATTCCTAATGAAAGTTACCATATATATTGCCTATTCATAAATATTAATCTTTAAATTAATGTCTTTTAAAAATGCATAACAGGAATTTGGACATCTATAATGTAATCAGAAGGAATTCTCTTGGTAGGCATGTTCTCTTCAATCTTTCTTCTGAAATAAACTCAACATATCGAACACTGTACAACAATTTACAGTCTGGAATGGCCAAAATTGTGGCTGACCTCTGGGGACTTGCAATACAATACGAACTGTGTCCTGACTAGCAAACTCCATTTAATTTCTCTCCTCTTCCCTAGGAATAAATGTTCCAATACTTCTAACTTGTGACCTTAGGGAGTAACTTACCAGAAAGTCAAAGTTAAAGGAGGTAGTAATTTAAGAGAGCTTAGTTACTGCAGCAGATTTGTAGCCCAATGTGATGGGCAAAGAAATGAATTCAGGTGTAATTAGGAAGATGAGATAGAAAATCCACTAGCAGAAGAAAACTGAAAATTACACATAGAAAAAGATAGATACTGCAGTTTAGAAGTTATTGGAAATCATATTCTCTATTCGCTATTTTGAGCTGGTGCACATTTCTCAATTTCCCTTGGCAAAAATGTTCTTTTTTGTATAAATAATGTATGTTCATTGGAGCACCAACTTGAAACCATTTCATTAAACTTATGTTCAGCATCTCCTTCTTCAATCCACATTTAACTATCTCCTTAATTTCTGTGATAGGTTGCACATATGTCTAAAACTGAAAAAAAAACCCCAAAGCATCCATGCCTTTCACTGTTATTAAATGTGATTGGAAGCTGTAATAAACAAAATAATCTGTTCCTTATAGATAAACTCAAATAATTGTTAATAATATTATAAAACCAATCCCAAGTAAACAAAAAAAATCAAAAGCCAAAAAACTACACCAAAGCAATGAAAACTGGGAGTTATTTTATTTCTGTGCTTTTTAAATGCCTAAGAAAAAAACCCACCAAACCTCAAGGATTAGCCTACAACTAAAATGTACTCAAATAGCAAAGACTGTTCCTAAAAGAATACTAAATTTTATTATTTCATAGGTTTTTTTAACTCCTTCTTTTCCTTACTTTCTTCAAATTTTGATGGTAAATTTCCTGCATTTCCATCATGGATAGCGAAGAACTCACATTACCAACATAATTACACATCTCAGCAGAGAAAGAAATTAAATAATCCACCAACTATTAATGACAATTTTACAAGAAATGACAGGTGACCTGATATGTCAGGTGCTGTATTCTTGGTAGCAGGTGATTGCAAGAACCATTAAGCTAGTTGGCATCCTCATTACCTTGGGTTAATGCCTTACCAGGAGAAGAGAGGACACCTCTATCTTGTCAAGTGCTACAACATATTTGCTGTGATTTCTTTAAATATGTAGTCTGTTGTAAAACTGAAAGTCAAAAGTTCACTTCTATAGGGCTGCAGAATTCTCCATGGTGTCAACCAATTCAGGGTGGTTCAGATGACATCAGTGTTTCTGATGTCCATCACGAATGGGAAAAAATGTACCCTACAAGTACTCTAATGACCACAGCACAGCTACAGCAGGGAAATCATGCTCCTGTGCACATTCCTCAACATGAGATGGGGGAGGGCACCCAGGTCTTTGATGAGAACTTTTCCAAATCACAATATATTATGTCCCTGTTTCACTGAAAAGGGCAGGTCTATTGTCCTCCATGCCTTGATTCTTTGCTTCTACAAGGCAGTAGGGTGTTTTACTGGATTTTCTGATATCAATTTACATTTCCCCCTAAGTTTGCTTTATTTCACTGCATTTATGTGACCACCCTCTTCCCTGTGTGTTGCTTGGCCAGCCTATTGAATTTCCCTTATTTGACCATTGATGATTTAAACAAGTGACCTGCCATTGCTGGTCACTTCTTCACTTTTTTTTGGGTACTACTTTACAGGCAAAATTGTTCAATCCTTCATGGTACTTTCTAGTTGCTGTAGTCGTTAACCTTCAGACAAATGTTGTTTACATGCATTCGCAAACATGTTTGAGGCCAATTTTAGATGGTCCTTTCCAGAACAGAGAGTCTACCAGTGGGAAATTCACTCCCTGAGTGAAAAGGGCTTAGGCCTCCTCATGACTTGTGGAGAAAATTTTGAAGACAATTAAAAAAAAATGTAGGCTCCCAACTTAAAGATCACTGAGCTATCCAAAGGTAAATGGGATGAAACTATGCCCTTATGAATACAGACAGAAAAATCTTGAGATTCTGGACCTTAGGCTAGGTTAAACAAAGCAATGAGCAAATGAAAAATGTGTTCTCAAGTCACTCTTCAGAGAATTTCAGGCTCCTGTTCTATTTATATATCTATGCATATATATATATATATATATATTAGTTCAGTTGATTTGAAGCAACTTATCTTTTTGTCCGTATCTTTATTAATCAATCTGAGAAAACTTCTAGGTTCCTAGAGTATGTTATACACACCAGCCACATCCCAGTTCCCTAACAGAACAAGGCTCAGGAGACTAGGAGTTCCTTTTTCCACGTTACAGATTTCTACTGAAAGTAAATCCAGACTCTCTGATTGAAAGAGCACCACACTAGATTTTCCTTTTTTAAAAATTTTTGAATATAAGTGCCTGTCTTTTCCACTCTATCTTTTCTTTTAGAAAGTTACCAATAGGAATTTCAGTGGGTTTATATTCTTTAGAAGTGAATGTATTATTTCTGTCTCTAAATATATATAGAATGTTCTCATTATTTTCTTTCTTCATTTTTCTATTACTTCTGCAGTCTGAAAAGGATAAAAACTTAATTTCACTCCCTTCTTTGCAGAATATTATTGCATTTAAATTCTATTGTGGATGTAGTCTGCAAGCATTTAATAGAACAATAGGCAAAATATACAAACCAGACTATTTTAAAATGTAAATCATACTGGTACACAACTATATACTGGGAAGAACATAAAATTATATTTCAGTACTAGCTGAAAATAATTCATACACACGATTTTCTGCATTCATTGAAAAGATTATAATCAGGAACAACAGTAGATACCTGAGAGAAAAAAAAAAGCAAACAAAACTGTTTCCCATTTCTTTCTAGTAGGTTGTTCAATTGAAAGAATAACTATACAATGTTACACAAAAGGGGTTTTTTTCTTCATCAGTAAATTAGAACTAATACTTGGAAATGACTAAATATTAAATCTTATAAATTATTATACTTTATTAAAAATATGTATACATTAGTTTAAATGGGGTCTTAGATGAAAAATGGGCTATGCTGTGTTCCTTAATTTTTTTATAATCTCTTGTTAGTCATTGTTTGTTAATCAATATGTTGTTGCCAAGAAAGTGAAAAGCAAACAAACAATAGCCATAATTTATGTATGGAGTTATTGCATTTGTGCCAGTTGCTGTTGAGCTGCATAGTTTATGTTCTCTATGCTGGCAAGTTTTCCTAAAATCTTGTTTTGGAGCCCTGTTCATAGCATATAATTGCATCATTGATGAGACTGGCAGAGAATAAGGGAAAATTGTGTTGGCTTATGCCCCAAAGAGTGAGAAGAATTAAAAAAAAAAAATAAAGATAGGGGAAACAAAAAATCATTGTTACTCAAGAGGAAAAAACAAGAAGCTCTCTGAATGAGAAGCTAGTCTCCAGGTTCCAAAACCTTATTGTAAAAAAGGGAACAGATGAAAATAAGTACTCTTGGGAAGAAAAAACAAAACACCCAAAAAACCCAAAAAACAAAACAAATACTCAAAAATCCCAAATCAAACTAAAACCATTCACAAAACCACAACAAAACCATACAGATCCACAAAAGAAACAAAAGAACACTTAATGTTTAAACAGCAAAATTCTATTTCTTATATTGCAAACAATTCCACTTTTTTCCCCTACAGCTTTTAATTTCTCCTTCAGTCCTTGCTCTTTGTTTCTTGTTCCGATCCACAATAATAGAGCTATAAATCTGCACTGAGACTTATTTTAAAAACTCTCACTCTCTCTCTTAATATCCCCCTTGGATTGCACCTGCTTTACCTCCATTCCTTTTAGATCCCCTCCTTCATCCCATCCCATCTTTCTACTGTTAATCATTTTTTCGACCTCAAATGGTGTTTTAACATTTGCTTTGGCTTCTCCAAACTTAAATAATACTCTTAATCATCTAACTTCACCACTACTTAATTTCTCCTTGGTCTCGTATTTTTCTCTGCTTTAATATTACTCTAATTGACTTTAGCAAAGATAACTCCTTTGGGTAAATTTAATTGTGAGTTTTTACCTTTCATTGGTTTTGACCTCTCTTTTTAATATTATTGACACATTCTTCTCGTCAGAAAGATGCTAATACTTTCAATTTTCCTTTTACCCATTCAGATATGTAAAATAGCTCCTTTCTGAAAATATATTTTTGTACCCCCCCAAAAAACTGCTAAAAAGACAGGCTGCTTCAATACTTCACAAAATACACTGGATTTTTTTCCTGGTGCTTTATTAAGTAGAATGTGATTTATCACTTTTTTTGCCAGTGGATTGTGATCATCTATAAAATCCTGTGTGAGTATTGAAAAAACTGTGTAGAAATTTTTTTTTTCTATTTCTCATTTTTAACACAATTGCAACACAATTGTGGAATATTTTCAAGTAAACAATAACAGGTCATAGCAAGCTTTGGTAATAGCACACGTGCAACCCATTAGTTTTTGAATTAAATATGAATTATATTGCTACAAACTGTAAACCAATAATACCGATATGGAGAGATTCATAGATATTGTATTGTCTCTGATATTTGGAAAAAAGGCAACAAGAAAACAAAGAAAGGAAATAACATGTTTATTCTCTTTTTGAAAGTCATTCCCAGAGGCAGAGATTAAAACTCTCTGAACTGTTACTCCAGAGTCAATTGGTTATCCATTTGACAGTTATTAATGGAAGTATATTTGTATTATATATTATATTATAATATTTATGTTTATATATACAGAGAGAGAGACTGCCTTTGTTTCCACCTCCTGAAAGATACTTTTTTCATTCTGAATTGGCGCAGTAGGTCCTTACTCATCCATGATGGCCTCCTGGAATTTTTACCCAATTTCCTCTTTGATGAAGGGCAAGGACCTCTACCAGTGTCTGCCTACATTTAGTGTACAGGAAGGGTTAGTTTAAATGAAAAACGAATTTCACGTAAGTGTGAACTCATACAATATTCATTTGAGTGCAAAAGGAGTGTGACAATACTTCGACTGAGGTCATGTGCAGGAGCAGTGTCTGCAGCCCAGAGTGGACACAGGGTCACACACCAATATGCACTCACATCTAGACACTGGCACTAATTTCTTCAGTAGTAATAAAACAGTGTGCATGTACACTGCTAGCAATACAGTGCCCCACACCAGACTGAACCACAGCCCCTTCCCCTGTTGTCACAGCAGTACCAATGTAGACTTATTTCTTGTCTTTGATCTAGAATAACATGCACCATTACAGGTCTGGGAGCTGAGCCTTCTCAGGCTTAATGTTTTTGAGCAACTGGGCATTTTACTCATGAGCAACTGGTGTTAAAATACACATCTATGATCTGTGATGCTACTTATGATACTTAATCCATGACAGCTCACCTTAGTACATGAATTGCCTTGATAAACACTCTCTGAATGCGTATGGTGGGCTTAGTTTAACAGACGACAATAAAACAATTGCTCTTGCTGTTTGTCTCCAAAGGTAAAGCATTTGTAGAGAGACCAGAATTTATATCCAGGTAATAAAATTGAATGGCCTCATCAGTTTTAAAGAGAATATACCTTCTAGTTTATTGGCACAAATATCAAAAATATTGCGGGTTTTACTTTCCTGGTTCTCTTTTCCTTTATTTTTTTAGTCCTCTATTAAATCTGTTTTATTTGCATGAACTAATTAACAACTATTAAAAAAAAAAAAACCAAGAATGTGCAGCAGTGAAGCATACCTTTTCAATAGAGAGAAACAGTAATTTATCATATGTAGCAGTTCAAAACTAATGTTTAACCCTGAGTAGAAAAGAAAAAACCTTCAGAAAAGTTTCTTTTCTACTACTGGATCTTGGGACCTGTTTGTTCTTAATTTTTTTCAGTGCAGCTAATAAAACTTGTTCTTAAGTGTTGTACTACTGGGATGAAACTCATTTTCTCATGTAAAATTTACTAGTATTATGGGCCCGTGGTTATGAGTCATTAAGGATCTGAAGGTTTTGATACAATGGAAAAAGAATTGAAAAAACTGCACTATGTAAATGGAAATGTAAAAATCATGCTACGTGGAAAATAAGATTAATCAACCGAAAAAGACAAAAATATCCCCTCTCTTTTCATCTTCCCTACAATTACCAAAATATGAATTCAAAATGTATTTGACAAATGTGAAATATTTTGGCAAATGCCCATAACAGCATTACTAAATTAAGAAATACTGTTATCACATTGTGCTTCCTAAAAGCAGGAAACTCTCCATTTTCTCCTGCTCCTGACTCTCAAATTGGTGATCATGAATGAAGAAAAAAGATGGCCTCTGACTGAGGTGTGGTCTCTTAAGTCTACTTTTCCTTTAATTTTTTTTTTTTTTATTTTTTTTTTTTTTGTTGGGTTGGTTTTTTTTGTTGTTTTTTTTTTTTTTTTTTTTTTTTTTTTTTTTTTTTTTTTTTTTTTTTTTTTTTTTTGTTTGTGTGTTTTTTTTTTTTTTTTTTTTTTCTTTTTTTTTTTTTTTTTTTTTTTTTTTTTGTTTTGTTTGGTTTGGTTTGGTTTTTTTTTTTGGTTTTTTTTTTTTTTTTGAGGGGGAGAGTTCGTTTTTATTTTCCTTAAAGGTATGAGGGAAAGAAGTTTCATTAGTCTGTTGAGCTCTATTAGTTCCAGAAGGAAACATATGTTTACAAATGTTGCCCTTGTAATATATATCTGCAGCAAAGAAAAAAACATCATGCTGCAATTATCAATGAATTCATAATATACTGGTAAGACAAAGGTTTTAAATTTAAATTTTTTTTTAAAAGGGAAAATAACACAGCAACAAAAGCTCTACTAACAAAATAATTCATATGTCAAAATTCAAACTGCAATCAATTGCCTTTCTGCATTCTTCAGCTTGAGAATTTTTACTCCTGGATGATCTTGGGTTTTGCTAACATAAATTTGATCGTGAATGCAAATAGGTTTGAACATGATTGCAGGAATTCCTGTACTTCCTGGTTATTTGTGATAGTTCCACAGTGGGTGGACTATATTCGCATTATCTTAATTTTATTTTTCTTCATAAGGGCCAGTTATCCTAGAAGCTTTTCACATCTCTCAAGAATATTTTGATTACATAAATAAAAGAGAAGCTCATGAACCCTCATGATAAAAAAATACATTTTTATGGCTGAAGAACTCTGATTTTGACTGCATATGCACAAGTACTCTAATGTCTGAACAGTTGTATATTGATCTCATATGACACTGGAATCAGAATTATTTAGAGAAGGTTTAGGCACAGAAAAACAGTTATTGTAAGAAACATCAAGGCAATAGGCCAATTGAATTGTGAGAAAGAACTCTGAATATTGAGATTCGTGGTTTATGCTAGAATGGCAATATTTTTGGATACTATTGATAAAAGAAAAACTTTCCATGGTATAGTAAATTTGTACTTAAATGCATTACTATCACAAAGTGAAATCAAGAAATTAATAAAATGGGCAGTTTTTTCCTTATTTTTCTGTAAAAGCGAAGTGCCATATGCCATAGCTTATTTCAGAGCTACAAACAGTACCGATGAGTTTGTCAAAACAAATTCTTAGAACCCAGCCTATGAATATTGCCATCAGATCACATATTTTTAATGGATGCTTGATATGTTTCACAGAGTTCTGGCTTTGGTATTCAGTTGCCAATGCAATAGACTGATAATAAAGTCATAAAAGATTTAGTTCTCAGGTTACTTCACTAGCAAATTCCATTTTATTGTCATTTGTTGACATGAAAGAACATTAGAAAGGAAGAAGTATTTTCATTCTTCATCCAGATACAAGAAATCGGACACAAATTGAACTGTTTATAGTGCAGTTTTGCACTTGAAGGTGTTCTACTCCACAGGTTATCAAAATAATCAATTTGCTGTAATAATGAGCTATCATTAGTTACATAAAATCATAGTTTTCTGCCTTTGCAGACAGGAAGATAGGAGATCTCCATAACCTCCTTTTCTTAGTTGTGCACTATATTTTAAAGTGGTCCATTACTAAAGTCAGAAGTTACTTATCTGTAGCTAAATACGTTGTCTTGACAATGTGTCATCCATATAATATGTTGATACAGGATGTGGTGCTTTCTTGAATTGTGACTTCTTCGGTTTCAATGTCATAGCAGTATAAAATCCCTTCAATGTAGTGCTATAATTTAAAGAGTCTATGATGGGTAGAAGGTAGAATGTGCTCAAGAACTGCTTTTTTAGCAAACAGTTTTCAGCACTGATTTTAATTTACAATGTTGGATTCTTTTATTTTCTTTTTTTTAATGCATTGCCAATGGATACATACTGCTGTTTGTTGCGATGTGCATTTTTGGTTTTATAAAGTTCTGTATGATTTTTGTTATTAAGTTCCTGTAATGGTTCATTCCTACCCCCACCCCTTTCCTTAATCACTGTCGTTAATCCACATAATAGGCCTGGCCCTCCCCATTGTATGTCTCTTCAATAGCCTGTCCCAGAGTATTGTATCTCCTATTGTATCTTACCTATTGACACACCCCGGTGCTTGGTGGCCCTGGCTAAGCCAGAGGCGCAGCCAAGGTTTCAGGAACCCCCACACCCTTTTTACCCCAAAATGGCAATGTCAATCCCCCCTGTACCTAAATCACTTCCCCTCATTTCCGTCAGTAACGCCCCTGTACTTAAGGGGTGGTAAAGAAAAAAGTAGACACTCACACTCTCACACACTCAGCACCCTGGGCCTTCGCCCTGAATAAACATCTCCCTAAGTACCACCAAGTGTGAGTCTGCTCCTTGTTCCAAGCAAGGTCATGTCTCTGTCTGAAATCTGGACCCAAAGAATTAACTCATTTATATGGTATCTGAAGAGCAGAGCTAGCCAGAGAGACAAGCTTGGAAGGACCATAGCTCTTCTTTTACAATCATGCATTTTACACACGTAACACATTTTTTATAACATAATTCACTTAACTAATTAAAAAACTTTGATAAGCCTTAACAAATAGTTAGTTCTGGGATGAGTAAGCAGTACTGAAAAACTTTCTTTTGTCTCTTCTCTCTTGATTGTATTGTAAAAAACTTGTTGCAAGAATTGTTACCTTCTAAGTCTACTTGTCTTATGACTTATAAATACAAAATATGAACATTTTCTTCTCTGTTTAATTAATTTTTATGTTCTGACATAAGCCAACTGCTAAGGTTAAAAACTAATTAGTTACTGTATTAAATATTCTACAAGTAGTTAAATAGGGTGAAAGACCATTACTAGGCCTCTCAGTATATCTACAGTAACACTGGTCACTATATGAAAAATCTAATAATTTAAATACTCAATTTACTGAAAAAATTAAATATGAAAAGTCAAATTGCATAACATAATGTCAGTTTCTAAAGGGTATTGAAGCTTTTGTGAGTTTAAAAATTAAGTGATTTCAACTGGCCATTTTATGAAATTATTATTTTCACTGTGTGAAAATAATGCATATAATTACAAGTTTAAGGTTTTATGGAAACTTTTTTTTCTTTTACTAAAAATACTCTCAAATATTGCCATACTAGCACAAACCTAAGAAAAATAACCAAACCAAAATCTAAAAAAAACGCTGCAAGTGTTGCTATGCTAAATAAAAATTAAGCAACCCCCCCAGACATATAGTATAACCCTAGCAGAATCCTCTAAGTATTTCCTCCCTAGGAGTCTCAAATTTCTGTCTGTCAAAACCTATGAGTTTCTCCTTCATTATAAACCAACTTAGTCTATGGGTCTCACATGGCACACAGCAGGTTATCTTGGATGTTAGTCAAGACAGCTTTTCATCTATGCATTAAGAGTGCAGAAATAATCATCCCCCAGGGATGGACACAAAGGACACTTAACCAAGACCGTGTGCCTGCATTTGACTATGTGACGTTCCACTCAATTCAATCTGACAAGAAAAAATATTTAAGAACTGAAGACTCTTTTTCTGCAGAGAAATGGTCTTAATATAGAAATAAGTAACAGAAAAATTCTTATAAAATCGTGTTCTCATCCATTTATTATGGTAACATAATGCAGCTTCATTGTAACAATGGGGAAAAAATGAATCACACACAAAATTTGGGTTAGTATGTGACTTTTGCACTACATCTGCATTGAGAGTAGAAGCAGACCTAAATAATGAACCCATGATTGCTGGATATTTTGCATAACTTAAGAGGCTACAAAATAAAATCATTAAAAAAAAAAGCACAAGGAGAGATTGGCCTAGATGATCTTGAGAGGCCTTTTCCAATCTTGATCACATTAAATCCTTGTCTAAATTTCAAGGGACATTGCCAGAAATAACATAAGGCCTCAAAAGATACACATTATCTCTCTTCTCATAATTTCTAATTCTAGCAATTGTAAAAGTATGACAAGTCGCAATCCTAATAACATATGGATAAAGCTAATTTAGAACACAATGCAAGTGCTAGAGTGAAGTGCCTGTAATACATAAAAGTGATAAATAACAGTATAACTTATCTTATGGGTAGAGAAGGCTCTGGTTAGTGTTCCAGGCCATTTCATCACACAGCAAGATCTGTACTTGGATATAAATTCACTTTGAAGAAACACAGATGGAAATTAGACCGCATACTGAAATACATGTTAGGGAGAATTTGAACATGTCTAAAAAGATAAAATAAAAAAGAACAAAAAAACCCACACAATTTTTATAATGGATATTTATATATTTATGCATTATTGTCTCACTTTACAATGGAATACGCAATTACCCCATAGAGCCCTTAAAGTCATAAGGTCTGCTTATGTTTAGAGGGAATGGAACACCTTAAAATTTCTTCTGGAAGCCAGCAGAACAATAATTTAAATTGTTTTATACTTTAGAACATTATTTTATGCCTACAGAGTAATTTTTACTTGTAAATGTGCTTGCAATGGGATCCCTAAAGAGTATGACATTTGTTTTGAACATTTCAGGAGGAAAATACCTGAAATGTTGCACTTTTGTTCCTAATGTAAGGCAGCAATAAACAGTTTCCTCTATAAGTACTGCAGAGTATTTCTGCTTCTCACTTTGCTATTTCTTTTGCTGTCTTCCTTTCCAAGACATCTTCTTTCAACCCATACTCTGAAAAGTAAATCAGATCTTCACCATGATCTCATTTCTACTTAGAACAGTAGAAATGGGATTTCTACAGTAGATCCAATTGTCTTTTCAAGTAAAAAATGGCCTAGAAAACAGTTTTTCAGCTATAGAGTCTGGAACTGACAGCTTTAATAGCTCTATTAAAGGTGTCATGTAGAGCCAATGCTTCTTTAAAAAACACTATTGACATCTTGAATTTTAAAACTTATGTATTACCATATTGGGTTACCCATTCTAAGCATCCCTGCTTAATATTTTTTATACAGAAATGCACAGTATTCCAATTTCATATATAGTATACTGTACCCTGACTTAGAAAGTTCCTGCAGAAAGTTCTAAGGAAGATTGTTCAAAAATCTGACAAAAGTCAAATTGAATTTAGGTAAAGAAAGCAAACTGTATGAAGCTATATGCAATATTTCAGGGGATTAGGGGACACTTTCTTGCTTTTTTTTTCTCAAAAAAGCCACAACAAACAACTAAAATAGTATTTTAGAAAATTATATTAATTTGTAAGCTTGCATATAAATGAGAGAAGGATTTTTTAGTAAGAAATCCAAGCATCATGGAAGATAATCTCTGGAATAAGACATTATCCAGTTAAGCAGAATATTGTGAAATTATAATTCAGCATTGATTAGGAACAGTAACAACATTTCTAAGTGGAAATATACATTTCACGATATCTTTTCCCATTTGAAAATCAATTTCCATTTTACTATAAATCTCAGCAATTATAAACTCTCCCCTATATGTATTGATAGTATTTCATGTCAAATAACTGCCAAAAGGTTTTTCTTGTTCCACTCATCCACACTGGATTGGTTTATAAGGTTTAAAAAGGAAGAGAAAAGTCAATTTTTAAAAATTACTATCCCACCCTTCCAAATTATCTCCATAGGTTCTCTCTATAATCAAGCTTCAAAAATTTTTATACAAGTGCCACTAGAAACTGTTATCTTCCAAAGCTTTTTTCCTTCTCAAGTATGATTTGATTATGTTAATAAAAGTGCAAACATTCTGATTTTATATATATTTATATACACACACACACATATATATAAGCCTCTCATACTCTCAGATACAGCATTTAATTGAATAACATATACTTATCAGTATGTGTATTACATTTATGAAATTAAAGTGATAGCTGTATAATCACAGTGCATTTACTTAGTTTCTAAAATAAACATTTTATGATTAAATAAATTACCACCCATTATTGAACTGTGCAAGTTAAACATTTGCTAAAAAATTAGACTATGTATTATAAAATGCTATGTGACTAAGAAGACATTATACTTAAGCATCATTAAACCCCAAATCAAATAATAAATACAGAAAGAAAAGATTGGAGTGAATAAGATGAAATGCTTTAATTGTATACATTTGTCTAACTCATTTTATAGTAGTGTTCCTGATCATGAAACCAGACCTTTATGACTCAAAAATAATAAGAAATCACTGAAAATAAGGAAATCACAAAATTGACTACCCATGTGTTTATAGCTGAAACTCAGAATTGTATTTTGCAAAATTATGATGTTTATAAACCTGGCTTCAGTCCAGAATGAAATGAACACCTAATACAAAAAAATAATAATAAATAAACTGTAAAATTAGTTATTAAAGCAATTTCATTTACATATAACTTTTATACAATAAAAAAAATTGTTTATACAACTAATTTCAAAAATGAGGATTGACTTCAAGTTACAGCCTTATAATTAATCATCCGTTGGGTGAGCAGAAAGGGTCATAATTTTCTAGGTCCTTAATGGAGGTGATCGTTATATAATGATCTTACTCCTGCACATTTATTTAAAGTCCGTATCCTTACAGCTTCTAAGATTCTGATGTCCTCACAGATTCTAATATTCAGTGTTCTGAAATAATTAATCATCCGATTACTAAAAAACGTTTGTGGAAATGGCTTCCACAACATATAGATCTGTGGTGATTTAGACTGGGGTTTTTTTAAAGAGAGTCTTTCTACAGTCTTCAGGGAATTACATACCCTAGAGATATTTTTTATTCTCTTAGGGACTTTTTAAGGGTTTCGTGGTTCTTTCAGAAAAAAACCCAGCTACTTCTGTCCTTCACTTTATGTACTCCTCTTACCCAGGATGGAAATTGTTTATGTCCTATCCTCAGTTACTTTGCACTGTTGTTTTCTCTTATCAAGCCTCAGCTCTTGCTTACTTGGAGCTGCTTAGTACATTCAGGAGATTGCAAGTTGCCTTATAAAGAACTAGCGGTACCTTAAATTCACGATCTGTAGTCAGAAGAAGCTATTCAGGGGCTTTTACAGATAATTCTAGCTTCCCTAAAGTAAGTCCGAGTACAAATAGCACATGCTAAATATAATTTATTTTTTTTTACTTCTCTCCACTATCTTGGTGTAAAAAAGGGATAAATGAGAATTCAATAAAAATCTTCTTGAGTTTGCAAGGTGTAATATCTTATGAAACAGTAAGATTTTTTTTCTTCAGGCACTGCCCAAGGTATTTCTTCTAGCAACTTTTAAGCATCCCCTCAATGATATCTCCAGAAAAAGAGATGCAGTGTCTCTTTCTGCAGCAAGGAGAGGGTGTTTCATTGCCTATTGCAAAACTATTGAAAAGAGTTCTGGACCTGAAAATGTAGAAAAATAAGAAAAAAAATTTGTTCCCTTATTTTTTTTTCCTCAATACCTGTTTCTTCTTTTCTATCTTGGGTTTCCCTAGGATCCAATTGTCAAAAGTTTCCATGGGAATGAATGGAACCACCAACCTTTTCAGAAAAGCAGAACAACTTCCAGCCTCATGAAATGGGGGCAGGGAATGCTCAATCACTTACAGTCATTTATGTTGGTGTCCTGAGCTGCTTTACTGACTAGCTTGTTCTCTGACCAGCATATAAGGAAGTTTTGGTGAGTTCGAACCTCAGGCTGGAGCGTGGTAGACGGCATGGAAGAAAAGAGTGGACTCTTCACGTGGGTTTCACTAGGTTTTATTCCATCCAGGAAGCTGCCCATGTGCAAGAGTGAGCTCTGGCTCTCTGCTCTCACCTTAAGTACCCCGGAGGTGTCCCTGAGTAGGGGAGAACTCAGAACCAATTGAAGGGGAGGGGGGCTGTGACCCAGAACAGGGAAACTTAACAAAACAATAAAAAAAGATGGTACCTGAGTACCTTGCCAAATCACAGGGCATTTTCACCAGAATCTTCCAGATCTTTACAAGGTGATTGACAAGGTCTATCACCAGGGAAAGACCACCAGGGGGTTTGGGGATGGGGGTGTCAGAACAAAGCATTATAAATAAATAACAAAAACATACAGAATTATTGAAAACCCAAAATGTACACCACAACAGTCATTTACATAAGAGAAGAATACAACTGGTATCAATCCCAAAGGACATTCAGCTCCTTAGTGGAACAGCATGATCAATAGACCAAGCAGTCCTGGGTATTTTTTTAATCCATGATCAGCCTGTTAATTTACAGAATAGATAACCTACCTTTTCAACGATACTGCAAATCAGGTACGAAGAATGATGAAAAACAGTCCTCTCACACCTTTAGTGGGTATTCATTGATCTTCACATGGTCTTTTTTTGATTTTTTGGGTACCTAATCCTTTGTTTTGGGAAAGCAGGTTTTCTTTTCCAAGTTCCCTTTTTCCATGTTTCCCATGTTTCTCAAAAGCAGTTAAAATGCTCAAAACAGAAGGAAAGCATTTTGGGTATATTTCAAAGTGGCTTACTTCAGTTCTGACAGAATTTCACAGTTTTTTAAATGAAAAAAAAAAACAGTTTGATTTTACCCCAGATACCTGTTTTTATCAGAGTTAAATTTAGTTTTGCTGGTTTAGTTGCTGTTTTTTCCCAATGAATATTTTAAAATCTACTTAATTTACATGCTAATTTATCATCTTTGCAAGAAGGCAAACTATTCATTCATTTGTATCAGCGGCAGAAATTCAAGCCCTGTGCCAGCAGATAAGAAATAGGTCAGTTTTAAGAAAGGATCAATATTTTTTTCCTCTTCCTCATCATCTGTTTCTCCTCTCCTCTCCTCTCCTCTCCTCTCCTCTCCTCTGAAATTACCTCTAAAGGAATTCTCCCTCCATATCTTTGGTTGAATTTGTTGGATGTCACTCTGAAAGAGTCAAGAGTTCAAGATTTAATGTTCTAATAAAAGTATGCATCCTGAAGTGAGACATCAGAAATGATACTGCATCATCAGTAAAGTGAATCCAACAGATATCCTATACATTACAGTGAACAATTTCATATCTCATCTTCCTACAGCACTCAAAGTGAAATGAAGCTGAATAGAACAAATCCTGATTTTTCACATTTGGTGTTATTAAAGAATGGAACAAAATAGTGCCAAGGGGAATAAGAGAATAAAGCTATGGCTATTCAGTTGTGAAGAAAGTAAATTAATAATACTAACCTCATTTCTTTTGTACATGATTTCAGTTAATGCCCTGGAGAAGAATTCCTTTACAGGAAAAAATGGTGGGGAATGGACAATGGAAAATATTGCTGTATCTTGCCTCAGTGTTATTGACAAATTGTATGTCAGCATCAGATTATAGGACGTCATATTTTTTTTATTTGAGCTACATTTTTATGTATCTTCAGCTAGGTCCGCCTGATACTTTTTTTCCTCATTGCTTTTCCATAATGTTTGGTAGAAACTTTTGCAGTTTGTTTTGTGAAACAAGGTTTAAACCCTGGAAGGGAGGCAATGTTCATGATGTAACAGGAGCCATGTAAGGCAGACTGGATTTTTTAAACTGATGTTCATAACACATTGTGTTTTAGATTCACATGAAACATGATGTCTGTCTTCATTTTTTCTGGGCATATGCTAACACCACTGTACTTCAAAAAACCCTTATATACTTTGATAAACTGAGCTGTCTGAGGATGGCCTTTTCACACAAATCTCCTTCTTCATTGAAGTTACCGAGTGATACCTGGACAAATATTATGCATTTGTCCTTCCTGATATATTTCTACTGAATTTTGTTCATTATGCGGTAAGTTTTTACTAGATATTTAGAACTCGATACGGGCATTTCTGGAATTGATTAAGATCTATATTACCTTAGCAGCCTTTCTTAAAAAAATAATATGAAAATGAAAAAGCATCCTCAAAACTGAAAATACATCAATTATGGTAAGAAGAATGGTTGATTTCGAACAGTTTAAAGAGAGAAAAATTAAGCAAACTTTATATGCATGTGAACAAATGGTTCTGTGTAATTTTTCTATACGAATATATAGAATACGGAAGAAAGGCAAGCAAATAACCACATCCTAAGCTTCGGCAAAGGTGGCAGACTAACAACTGAGCATCTGTATATATCCTGATATATAAAGATATATATATATATCTTGATACAGAGCAAAGATATAAACAGAATGTACACTGCTTGAGAGAATATATTAATTCCATGTTATCTAGCTTGGTTGAGCCAAGGTCTTAAGGCTGAATCACAACCAGACAAAATAAGAAAAGAAGTATGCTTTACCTTTTTACTTTTTCCACTTATACAGAAGAACCATAATATTCAAAGGCCATAACTATACTGAATAAAAATATAGTCTTTAAACATTTTGTCTACAGAAAATGTAAATATTTTCTAACAGAAAACCTTTGTCTATGCGCAGTGGACAACATCATAAGTATATTCTATAACTCTCCAGGGCCAGGAGATTTAAAAATACCGTTTAATAATTATGCCTCTATTTTGTCTGTGAAAAATGTTCTTTCTTCCTTTTATTTTAAAAATTACTATGCACAATGTAATGCAATTTTGTAAGACAATTTTGTACTCTTCTATTTTTCCTTCATTAATCTGTAGATTCACTTTTGTTTGTGTTTCCTTGGCTCAACAAATATTCTTCCTTGCAAAAAAATGAACAGTAGAAGGATCCAGAGAGAAAGCAAACTCATTTGAGATATTTCTGTAACTTATCTTTGGAATTTGCCACTATAACCTGAATTTCAAATAGTAATCTTTCAATTGCTAAGAACTCATTATAATACAAAAATATTTTCTCCCAGGTTCTGACCTCAGCCCCACTGATCAATTTACTTCTACCTTACATTAGTTGTCTGTCCTTAGCTAAGTGGATACCTGTCCACTTAGAAACAAGATAAAAGGAAAAACATTTAAATTTAATGAAAAACTTTATATGCATTGCTAACTGCTGTGTATTGGGAAGGAAACTAATTGGGAAACTATTGGGAGATATTTAAAACACAAAAAAATTGAAGATGTGATGCAATAATAATTCATATTACTAACTAAAGTAGCATAAAAGATGTTCCAACTGTATTACTTAAATAAAAAGGTAAAAGTCTCAGCTCTGCGGCACACTGGATTAAAATAAAACCTCCTTATGAAATTACCATGAAATTGAGTTGAAGCACATGCAGAACTAAACAGATTGCTTGGAAAGCATTCAGTTACAAATCTGTTCTTTTTTTCAGGCCTCCTGAAATCTCAGCTGATTTCAAGGTAACTAGTTTCAATTATTTGCTCTGCTGTTTAAGAAAGCCATGTCAAAGACCACAAGGGTGTGTATCTACAAGAGTTACTTGTTGACTGGTGAAACATGAGATATCAACATTTCTCATGGGGCAAAAGGGAAAAAGGAAAGAAGGTGAATCTACATTAGCTAAAGAACGGATCCTAAAAGAGGAAAGTAAACTTAGAAAAGGTTCAATGGCGGTGTTGAAATAGTACAGTCAAATGGATGTAGCCTTCACATAAATTAGTACCGTAAAAATGTTCTTGATATGTTCTAAGCCTGTACTTTCTATGACAGGTTATATGGAGTCTGTTTTTATTTTTATCTCTGTCCAAAGTAAAACCATAATGAGAACTGTAACCATAACAAGAGCTATCTCAGCCACCTTTTCTCCTGAATCATACTTTGGAAATGGTGGAGTCATGATTCCTGAAAGTATTGAAGAAATTACTCAACATGTCAAAAGGCTATGGTTTTGTTCACATGGTGGTGTTCAGTTAAAAGTTAGATTTGATGATCTTGGAAGTTTTTTCTAACCACAATGATTCAATGATTCTGTGATCTTCCTGGTTAGGTTTTATGACTTACATTTACTTTTGGAAAGTATGTAATGAAAGACAGCAAAAATTTTCTGTAGTCAACATGCATTTCAGATTTACAGTATGAGAGAGAGGAAAAACTTTACATACATAATGTAATTGAACCACTATGCATGATGAAGCATTATATTTATTACTAAAATGTTAACAGTTTTCCAGCTTCAATATATATATTGCACATCCTTAATTTCCCATCATAACAACCCTGGTCATAGGAAAATCTTCAAACAAAAATTAACAGTGTGTGTAAATATCTTCTAATCCTCTGTACTGCTGTCACTATTTATTCAGCCTTTGATGAGGAATGAGCCTCACTTCTTTCAGGGTTCTGCATTTCAGAAAAGGATGCTAGCTGGATCCACTCTGATAATATCAAGTACTTTGGAACCTATATTTGAGACTTTCTTCAGCATTTACTGTTATCTGTGAGCTGCAGGAGTTCCGTTTGGGTGAGATATATATGGTACAACTGAAAAGGTTTTAAAAGATATGCTAATACAACTCACAATTCAAATGGAAAACCAGTGGTGGGGGAGGGAGGATTGGGGTAAGAAGAAATGCTTTTAGAAAATCAGTATAAAGCAGTGAGGGAACTGAACAGATCAAAGCATTATTTTCTGGTAGTGGAAAGACTAGGTGAATAGAGGTGGAAGCCCTACAGGCCTTTCATAAAGCAATTAAGTTTGATATTTTCATAGGGGAAAGGATCACCTTTTATAGGGTTTTTACACCCAAATATCTGCTGTAGGCTCTGTGGGAACCATTACAGAGAGAGAGAAAAAAAGGAAGTTGAAGTCTTTGAAAATAACCTTTTGGCAGAATACACTGAATATTCTAACTGTTCTATACTCCTTGGGTGAAATTCTGGCTTTATTGTTATAGTGATGGAAGGGATCATTGACTATTGTAAAGCTGAGATTTTCTGCCAGAAAAAAAACTTAGGAAAACTCTGAATGTCTCTCTGAATATAAATACAACACTCTTACTTTGAACTTTATTCTTCTATGTAAATTATTTCTTCAGCATTACTGAAAACCTTATCCATTAATAGTGCCACTTTTGTCAGCAAACACATAAGTCTCACAGTTCTCAGAGATGTCCCAGAGAAATTCCTCTGTTTTTTCACATAGAAAAGTTTCAGGAAGGAAGGTTAGAAAAAATCTTATTCAACATCAGAACAGGAGCCTTCACTTGGAGTCTTCACTTCACTCTGTTCTTCTCTAAATAGGTCATAATAATTTCTTCAGATTTTCTGCCTATACTTAAAATAGCATTAAAAAGGACAAAACCTGGATTGCAGTTCCAAGCACCTCAGTTTTTCAATTTGCAACATTAAGAGTTAAATGTAGAATTTATCTATAAATGCTTGCCTATTTTTTCCTCTATTTTTTCTTCCACTGTTCTAATTACAATTGTAATGTTATCAATTATCTCCTAGTGTATTAGAATACTTTTTTTTTTTCTTGGCATATAATTCTTCAAGACATTGTTGCAACAGATGCTGAGCACCTCCTGAGGACAATCAATTAATTCCCTCTTGAAGGGAATAGGAAGTCAACATCCTGTGAACCTCCTATGAACTTTATTCCTAATAAAGATAAACATGCAGAAGGCAGTCAGCATGGGGATGGATTGAGCCACTGCTTATGTGCTTTGAATTTCTTGCCCCATGATTTTGGCGGTGCAACTTGTACTTGCCTGATAACAAACTCCAAAGGAAATCTATTATTGGCTCCAATATTGGCTTTGGACAGGGAGGTCTTTCTTTGTATTAAGCTCAAAGTACACAGACCTGAGGATTGCAGTGTCAGAAAACAAAGAGAAGGAGGCATCTTCTCAGCTTCTGCCTGTCTGACACACACTTCTGAAATATTTATGGGCTTCATTGTTCTGTCAAGTATAAGACATTCTTGTTAACATTTGGATATAATTGAGGGCATATTTCATAAGTGCAACTGTTAAATATTTATAACTAACACTCATTACTTAAAAAGCACTTCACATATACATACTTCTTTAATTATTAATAAAGAAAGTTTGGACAGGGCTTGTTTTTATTGCCCTGCACTTCTGGAAATTAACTTTTCATGTATTTCTGTATTAATGTCCTAAGGGTCTTTTTTTTTAGTACATGAACATTGAAATGCCTCTGTTCTTTTAAACTATCATGTGCAAGACTACTGTTATAGAATACATAAGTAGATAAAACCTGATTTAGTTGAAGATGTTCCTGTTCATTACAGCGGAGTTGAACTTGATGACCTTTAAAGGCCCCTCTCAACCTGAAATATTCTATGCTTCTATGAAATTTAAAGATCTAAGAGAATCCCCATATTTATACTCTTTTGCTGCCAGAATAGGCACCTATACTATTTCCACTTGTGTGCTTCAGAGGTGTTACATTACAAATATGTAGGTACAGAGATTTTATGTCCCTTTCATTTTGAAGGGCAACTAATTTGCTAATAAATCTCACTGTAGACAAAATTTGATTTTCTCTATTGTAATTTTTTTATTTTCAATCATGTGTTGGAAAGTTACATAGATTGAGGTATTGTTTCAAATCTCTGATATTAGCAGAAAAAAATATGCTTACTGAATTCATCATTGAATTATTGCTGGAAATATCTATCTACATATAGCTGACTGTTAAAAATTTTCAAATAATATCTCTAATTAAATTTCATTTGAAAGTTATAAATTAATGTGTTATCTTCATGTTAGCCTATCAGGTAGAAAAAACAATGGAAAAATTACTTAAACTTTAGGTATGAAGCACATTTATAGAATGGTATCAAAAAATATTTTAAGCAAGCTAATGAAAAGAGCCATCTGAATTTTTAGGTAAAAAACCCCCATAGATTTCTGATATTAAGTTGTCTGACTTTAAAGTGAGACAAACCTCTATATCAGGTTATATTACTTTATTCCAAAGTATAAAACCAGAAAATATCCTGGTGTGAACAGCTGTTTGTATTTTTTTTTCTTCTCTTTCGCACCTTTTTCATAATCCCTTCTGCTTTTCTGATGTAAGATACTTCCCAGTGCTTTTGCAATTAGATATATTAATATTACAGCATATATTTTGCAGGGATGAATATCTTTAATTACATTAGCATTATACTGACAAGCCAGGAAATAGAAGCCACTGATTAAAGCACTGGCATACAAAAACCTAACAGAAGGTAACGGAAGCATTACAACTTTTTTTTGATGGAGACAAAAAAAAAAAAAAAAAAAAAAAAAAAAAAAAAAAAAAGGTGAACATTCAGAAGTTGCTTATCTGAAAGCTTGAAATGAAAAAATAAAGCCCTGACTTTGCACTACTTCTTGCTAACATAATCTTCAGATCTTTAGTAACTTTTTAAGCTGAGCTGTTATCTGTTCCAAAGAGGTAGAGATGTACAGAGATACAAAGGGTAACCCATAAATAAGGGAGTTTAGGTATCGAAATCATCTTACCTGCAGTAGCAGCAACTGCAAGGTTGACTAATTTGCGATACTTTTCAGTGCATTATCAAACTAGAATGTTCCAAATACAAGAAAGTTTTGTTTGCATCTAATCCTTGTCTGTTTACCCTTCCTTGTGGCATAGATACAGCGATATGAACACAAACTCAACAATATAAGCTGTGGTCCGAATTTTCACTTATATTTTGTGAAGGTTCAATAAGCCCACAAGTATGTTATAACCAATAAATATCAAAATGTGGGCTAGTAGCAAATAACAACATCAAGGCTTCTAAACTTTGTATTTACAACTTTAAGGTACCTTTCTAAAATTCTTGCTTGCCCTAAAGGCTTTAAAGTGGAACAAACCAATATTGTATAGACTTACATGGTGTATTTCTAAAGAGTTATTCCACCGTGAAGTAATGTAGGCTTCTAAAATGAAAAATATCTTGAAGAACTATCTGCAGTAGTCTAGGTGAAGGTAGTGGTACAATACCTGGTGCTTCAGTGAGCATGTCTGCCACTGGCTAAGATGACTTCATAGCATATGTTTGTCTGACTGCGTGGACATATCTGTAAAGAAGATAACTGGGGAATATAATTATTTTTAAATTAAAAAAGTGTCAATATTTCTGGATGGAAAAAAAAAAAAAGTCCTCATCATGTTAGAAATAACAATTTCTCAAAAAATTCCAGTTCTGGATTTAATTGGAGTCATAGAACTCTGTCTTGCTTCATGGAGACACAACAATTTTGATTAGTGCCTTTGAACAATGATCTTTTAAAAGCTGGACATCAGAGTTACAAAACAAACTGATTTTCAGGCTTAGTCAGGAAGCCAGGTTAAGTAATAAAAATCTGGGCCGTTCAGCCTTTCTGTTTTCTCTCATCCACTTCCCTGTCACTCTCATTCCTGACTGTTCTCCTTGTCACTTTCCTATTGACTTTCTTATTTCCATAGGTGATTTTATTTGAAAAAGGTGGTTTTAATTGAAAATATCTATAGCTTTTACACCACACTGGAAGTATATTCTATATGACAAAATCATTTTTGCAGAAAATTCCTCAGTTCTAGTAGTCAGTACAAAGTGCAGGACAGCACACTGAAACTGTCTTGTGACTGGAAGGTTCTGCAACATCTTTTATTTGGCATCACACTTGGCTCCCCTCTTTGCCAGGACTACAGAGAAAAGAGAGGACTAAAGGTTATAGCACTTGCATTATGGCATCACTTCTCACAATGTATTTATGGGGCAGGAAGGAAGAAAACAGAACAATGTTTGCAAATGCCTCTGCTCCTTTTCTTTATCAGTTTTTTCAACAATCATTGTGATCAGAAATAGTAACAAAAATTAATTAGGAATATTTTCTTCCTTTGTTATTTCATTCATCATAAAATATATTCTCCTAAAGATACCATTAACTCCATGTAAAAAAAGAAAATTATTAATCAATAACCTCAAGCTGATTTTCCTCTTTTTTAAAAACAAAATGTCTCTGTTTACAATTCATGGATTCACAATATAAATTATGGTGTCATAAAGTCAGAAGTAACACATCTTGTCACTAACTTTGTTGAGGGCTACTGACAGGGAGACTGAAAAGAATGAAAAATTATAATGCATGGAGAAATCCAAACTAGGTGCAATTAAATTTTGGCTGTACCTCAGTCAATTACAAAGATAAAGTGAAATGTCCCAACCTGTTTTTAATTGCAGTATTTTTATGAGTAGATTTAAAAAAATCACGGTTGAGTGTTCAATCCTGTTTCTTGAATGAGATTTTTAGGTACTTTTTTCTTGATTGCAACATCATTCAATTTATTGTTGCACACAGAAAGATCAGCTGTAGTCATTGGTCCAAACTCTACCAATAAACTTCAGTTTTGAAGATTGTTGTTGATAGAAGCTGTTATTCTGCTCTTACCAGAGAACATACATACAAGGCTGCTGACTGCAATGAACACTAGTTGATCTACACTGAGTAGCAGTAAATCAATTATTATTTGATTTTAACTGTGAGAAAAATTTAAAAAAGAAGGGGAAAAAAAGGATGACAGACCCACATTACCAGCACTCAACAGCACTGCTCTACTGCCATTTTTTTGGAACTCAAAGATATCTCTACTGTCAAAATATCAATACTGTTAAAAATATCTATATTGTCAACAGTAACTATGTGAAGTCTGAAAATGTAATTTGGGTTTAGGCACATAACAGGACTGCACTCCTCCTGTTAATCTGTAGCACCAGAAATAAGCTACATAAATTAAAGCAAAGAAATGAAAAATGACACAAACTCACATGTTTCTTGTTCAGCATTCTGCAGGATATAAGCACTTGCTTTTAATGATAATGAACTCTCATTGAAGAATAGACTAGTATACTTCTGTTATACTCCAAAAACCTAAGAAATATCATAGTAGTACAATTACAGAAAAAAAAAAAAAGTGTAATTCTGTTTCTCTGACTTGAAGTTAAACAAACAAAATAAAAAAAAAATGAAACAAAAAAAAAAAACAAAAAAAAACAAAATAGTAAAATTACAAAAAAAAAAAAAAAAGTGTAATTCTGTTTCTCTGACTTGAAGTTAAACAAACAAAATAAAGNAAAAAAAAAAAAAAAAAAAAAAAAAAAAAAAAAAAAAAAAAAAAAAAAAAAAAAAAAAAAAAAAAAAAAAAAAAAAAAAAAAAAAAAAAAAAAAAAAAAAAAAAAAAAAAAAAAAAAAAAAAAAACAAACCACAAAAAAAAACAACCCACACCAAAAAAACACACCCACCCAAACCCCATGCATCAAATAGGAAATTGGTTATGTACTTAACCCTAAGAGCCAACACGTATTGGCTCAAATCTTCACGTATGACCTTCTCATTTTTTACCTTTGTGTCATTGCACTTGTATGCAAATGTTAAACTGTTATGAGTTTATCCTCTAATTGGGTCTTAGGCAGGTTAATCTGCTGTGTTTTAGCATAATTTTCCTGTCTTGTTAAACCTTGTGTTCCATAGACTAATGTCTCTAACATGAATGTGAGAATGCTGCCCTCTGGTTACATGTTGAAATTGTGTTTTCCCTCTGGTCAGCAAAAATCTGATTGATTTTCTGTCAATTGATCATATATACTTTTGTTCATATGATTCCAAATCTGAAATATGTCTACTTGTCTGCTTTTTATCATTGACCTGACCAATCTCTTCATGACTTTTGTATGCAACAAATAGTGTGGACCATGAGCAGCAGAGTTTCTGATTTTCACCAAGATTTTCAGACCTTTGGAACATAACTAATAAAATTCATCTCAGTGAGATATCTAGTCTATAGTAATAGCTTGAAAAGCTTTCAGAGATAATGCATTATCATTTTAACTGCTGCTTCTTAAATTCTATCTATGTATTTATGCTCTCTCAGGAATCTCTTTTACAAGCAAAGCTGTCAGTTCAAAAGGTATTTGGTCTGGCTGTGAGTAACAAGACCTTCTCAAATCTTTTACAGTCTTTAATGCCCTACTTCCTTTCTTCTGTGACTTCTGATCCAGAAAGCAAAGCTCAGACTATTGTGTTTTGGATCTGATGAGTTGCAGTGGTTGCATTGCAATTTTTTCTCCCTCTTTTGGATTCTGCTGTGTTTTCCAATTGATCTTTTGATAATGAATGTCATTCCCAATTCAGAACAGAGGCATATGGTCTTGTTAATGCTTTCAAAACTGCAGTTGCATTCTTTGCTTAGGAAATTAGAATTATGATAGTACTTAAAAACCTCCTGTCTGCCCCCTTAAAATCTCTCATTTCCACAAACTTTTACAATATATGAATAAAACATATTTAATTCAAAGTGAGAATTATAATTAACATTGAACTGAATAAATTTTCAAAGTACTCTGGAAAGAATTTATAAGAATTTTTAAAGTGTGGAAATTTGATAACATACTTTTAATGTTTCCACTGTATAAAAGCATAATTCTCTGAAGGAAAACATCCCTAAAAATATGTGCCACCACTTGAAAAAGAAAACAAAACCCACATTTTAATACTTTGTATCAATTTTTCACATGTAAAAGTTCAAAATTTGAATGCAAGGTTAAAAACTATTCTTCAATAACTTCCATCAAATATTTTTTATTATAAATAATTTACATAATCCTATTCTTAAAATAAATGGGCTAAAAGACATAAAAAGACAAAGTGGCTAGAAGTAGTGCAATCAAGTGTGGCTCTTAAAAGGAAGATTAGTTACTAATTTTGCTAATTTATTTTATTGATGGTATTATACAAGCATCATATATGAAATAGGTAATTTTCGTTGAAGACAGATGACATAGATAATTTTAAAATATAGGTCAATACACATTTTATGGACTTTGAAATGGGAATTCATAAATGTGATAACTTTGTAAACTCTAAATATGATTTTTAACAACTCCTACAGATATAACATATAACATACTGATACAGAAATAGCATTACAATGTAACAATAACATAATAAAGACATGATTTTTCTCACTTTGAGTGCTATTATGTGTCTACTGAGATTTATGAGTTCAAATAGTTTGTTTGAAGGAGTAGCAAAGCAAGTAACATCCATGTTGAACCGTATATGAACAAGTGCCAGTGACGGTGAAATACACAAACCGCTTGAATATTTGATACTTTCTTTTTACTCACATATCATAGCCTGTTATAAAAAACTTCACTCTTTTAGTAACAAAGGTTTCCACCATGATCACTTTTTAATAGAGGAAGAAACAAAACTCAGGCTCATCACAGTAGAAATAATTGCTACAAGCTAAAATTTCTGGGCATTGCATTAACATTCAAAAAAGGCCTTCTCATGAGATCTAAACATAGCATTCAAAACATGGTACCTTCCAATAGTTTGCAGGTGCAGGGACCATCTGCACAGAAAAATTTACTGGCTGTGGGCCATTACAATGTTGCCATACAGTATCTGTCACTAAATTATAATGTCATGTTGGTAATGTATTTTCCCCACATTTGTGAACTTTAATTGTCTGTTTGATTTCATAAGGTAATATTTTATAAGGAAACACAATCATGAGAGCATGTACTGTAGATGCATAAGTAATTTAAACAGTAAAGCTGGATTATTTTTAATGTTCAGTATTTAAATTTGGTTTGTTTGCAACTTTACAGATAAAAAGAAGTATGCATAAAGATCTAAGGGTTAGAATATAATGTATTCAGTGTTCATTCATTCCAAGAATAATAATTGTTGTGAGCAGACAAACAAACAGTATCTCAAATAAACAAATAGACAATAAAACGCACACTCTTCTGACTTCCAAAGTTGCGTGATGTGCAGACTGGGTTTGGGTTTTTCATGTCTAAAACCCCAAAATACTAAAGAACTGATATTGCTACAAGAAACACTTCAATACACTTTCAAGTAACTGTTCAGAAAGTGATACAGTTCTACTACGATAAATGCAAATATTGAGCTCAGCACTGACTCATTATTTCAGCTTATCATGTATAAATCATAATAGGTGTACACATCTTGTTCAATAAATAGCACTAAATAGACAAGCCTTCTCATTCATTTTCTACAATACAGATTCTTTTCTCTGAAACAGTGAAAACCAGCTTCACTCACGATTCACTCATGAGGAGTTTATTCTCTAGTTATAAACCAGCTATTTCAATATGGGTCAATGCTTATGACTTCAATTTCCTCTGTTCCCAAAAATCAGTATTTATCTCAGCTTCAAAGCAATAGACCGTGTTAAAGTTTTGACAGTGTGCCAAGACATGGATTTAGACACATATGCAGCTATGCAGACATCCCTGCCCATACATGTTTAAATTTTAGCTCTACTAAACTCTACCCCTAGGTCCAGTTCAACTCATCACTAGGAGAAACTATACATAAACAAATCAACAAACAACAAAAAGGCCCTACAAACACACAATCAAAAAAAAAAAAAGGGAAAAAACAAAAAGATAAATGAAAGACAAAATAAATAATTTTCAGTAAGTAAGTAAGTAGCACTATGGTATGAAGTACAAAATTCTGTACTCTGTAAATGAGTCCTACTCATAATCTGGCAGGAGGTCACCTCATGTTCATAGATACTCATCACAGCTGGTGTATGTGGCATCAGTAATTGCAAGGTCAGAGTCACAACACTATAATCAACATTCTGTCATCACTTCCAATATAGGGTGGTATTTTCAAGGTTTGTAATTTTTAAAAAGTTAAAATGTTATCTAGAATTATTATGATGTAAATGTCTCCAGCATAGGAGTTTGTGCTTTTTTTTTTTCTATTCAGGACTAAACAAAAAAAGTCTTCCATTCTGTTTCTGTATACGAACAGGAATCCTTTCTAACTTTAGGCAATGATTTCTCCTCATACTCCTGTCTTCCCTCACCTTGAAGATTTTATAATCATGAATTGTGGCAAGTACTTTATCAGCATAATGCATTCAAGATTTTGAAAAAATAATGTTAAAAAACCAGAAAAAAAAACCCAACCAAACAAAACTCAAATGAACACTAAAATCTTGAACAATTGTTCCCACTGCTTTCAGTTTCTGAGAGTTGATTAAATCAACTAATTAAATAGTTGGTTAATAATAATCAATATTATAGTATTACAGAAGTAATTTATTTTGTCTTTTTAAAATATGTGGCTACCTGGGGAGATAAGGTACAGATCCTGAAAGGTGTCCCGATACGTTTTGCCATAAAACCAGAAAAAAAAAGATAACAAAAGCTAAAAAAACACTTTAAAGTCTCCATAACTTGCTGTTCTTTCATTATGACCTGAGATCTGATTTCCAGCTAATTGAAAATTCAAAGAAAGGAATTCATGCATGTATTCCTAGACTCAAATTCAGTAAAATACATAAATGGTAAATAAAATAGATTACAATAAGATTCCCTGAGTTTCTGCAGAGAGAAATTTGGTATTTTTGTTTATTATTTTTCTTCCAAGCAATACGACAAACTAGCTTCCTAGTCCTGTGCTTATTCTTCTAAGGGAAATAAACTGATACATCTTTTTATTTTATGAATGTTTTTGTGCTGACCTACATCGGGTAGAGAGTAACACAAATACATTTCTTTATGCACTTTTTAATGTCCTTATTTTCACATCTGAAAAAATTCCACTGTATTGTAAGTCTGTTATAGACAGAGTCAATAGATACCGTTTAATTCTTTTAGAATACATGCTTCATCTCAAGAAAGGCAGATATCTTAATTTTTGCCTTCATTTAACAGGTAAGTTGTACAACGATTGCTACAGGACCAAGTGGAAAGCTGAAGAAGCAATGAACAAGGAGTTTGGGGGGTCTATGCACCTTTAGCTACGTTAGATGTAAAAGAGCCCAGATTTTTTTTTTTTTTTTTTAAACTTAATGAGAGTGAAACTGTGACAGAAGCTTAGGAACTATCCAAGAGAAAATCTTTCCTGTGTAATTTTTTCTGTGTACTTTCTCTAAGCATATTATACTGGCTCTGTTGCAGATTTGATGGCTTAAATGGATCTTGGCTCTGACACAACATTGGAGCTGCCATGTTTTTAACGTGTACATGGAGTACATAAACGTATACTAAACGATGGTTTATTAATGAATTATTATTAATGAATTATTTCATTATGCACGAAATACACATTTAAACTCAATTATTGATGACAGCATCCCTCTAGGTCTATATATTTCAGTCAATTATACACTTAGTTGTACTTTCTCGTATGATTCTCTTTATTTAAAAAAAAAATATCAATTTTAATCTGTTTCCCTCAAAGGCTTCTCTAAGAACCACATATCATATTAGACAAGTTACACAATAGATTGAAGATTAGATAAGCAAAGAATTATCTTTAATTAATAATATTTAATAATATTAAGAATAATAATTTAATTGATAGAATAATATCTAGTAGAGTGGGAAGGAGAAACAAATATTTTAAGGCAAGGGATGCATCTCAGGGATCCTCATCAGAAAATACATACTGTCTAAATCATGCAAACATATTGACCAATATATTGGTAAAATAAAGTAGATCCTTGTGGATGCTGTCTTTGGAAGTAAAGAACTTTCAAACCAAATTTTTACTGCCATTCTTTATTACTTTGCTTGTGTTACACCTATAATAAGTTAAAAGAAAATAGAGAAGAGGTCTCAAATTCTGACAAGACCCACAGCTAAACTCAGAATGTATTCTAATTCCTAACTGCATATAAAGTCAAAGTAATTTTAGTGCGGTATAAATAGCTGTAGCTTATTACATTATCATTTTAGCTTTTTTAAAATAATAAATACTTGTTATCAATTTAATTTTAATTAAATTTATTAAAATAATTAATTAACTTTTTTCATATTAATTTTAAATACTTTTCTGAGAAGGATGAAATATAGATGGAATTATATTTTGAAAGTGAGAAAAATACATGTAGATCCCAGGTCAACTAGAAAGTCATAAATCCTTTTTTTTAATGTATACATTGAGATATAATTTTTTTATTATTTTGTACCAATAAACACTCTGACCTGCAAAAAAAGGAGAGCTCTGCCTCATAATTCACACTATTTTAATCTGAGATATGTTCAGGGCAATTAATGAGTTCAACACTGATTTCATGTTGTATTTGCAATAAAAAGAGCCTAATTTTGGAAGAAAAAATATTGCAATACTATTCAATTTTTATTATGTCTTAATGCTTTTATATACTATGAAGAAAAGGGAAAATGGAGGAGTCCCTCCCCTTGCTAACCTTTCACCATTTAAATAAAATAAGCTAACATAGAATAAGCACTATATAATAATGTCTACATGCCATAATTAGGAAATACATTTGACTCTCAGCTACATCCTATTACAACCACCTATTACAGCAACTGAACAAATTTATTCTACAAAAGTCTTTTTTTGCTATGGCAGGAACCTTAATTGAGCAAGAAATGTTTATCTCTTCTGGGATTTAAAGAGTGAGAAGCATACTAAGTTTCTGATTTTCTCTGCAAGGCTCTGAAATATCACATTTATAGGCATTCCATGTCCAAATTTTATATTGCTCTGACAAGTTACTCTATACTTATTTCCTCAAAGATACATTAGATTTTTAAGCTAAATCTCTGAATAAGCAGTATTAATAAATGATTTTGATATAATAGCAAATTATTTCAGGGACAGGATTGTATTAATGCAATAACTGTCAAATTGTAATACCTGTGATTCTACAGCAATTTAGCTTCAAGTCAAAATTCGTTTTCTGAGTCTAAAAAACCCCAATATTCAGAAAATTGTAAATATATTCAAATAAAAAGGAAATTTATAGCATTCTCGACTAAAGGATCTTACATTACCTCTAACCTCTCTGAAATATTGCCTGAGAAAGAATATAGTATCAGTAAACATATCCTGAATGAAAACACAAAAACAGTATAGAAAAATCCAGCCTGCACCAAAAAAGGAAGAATTGTGTGGTTTAGTTTTATTTGAATCAGAACAACATTATTTTCTTTTCACTCTCAGAGCACTTTGCTTGTCTCATTCTTTTTTAAATAGAAGGAATATTTTGCTTCTCCTGGAGATGCTACATTTTACTGATTTGCAAGGAAGGGATTGAGTTTGCTACATTTATTGATCTCTATCCAAGTACTTTGATGTTAGCTTTCAGAAAAAAAAGAGGATTTGAAAAAATATTCTGGAGTCAATACCTTATTATTCTATTTCCATAGATCTATGGAATCACAAAATGAAAGTTTGTGGAGATTGCCTAGTCCTAATCCCTCTTTTCATAGAGGGGGGAACTGGAATAGGTGGCTCAACTGTATCCACTCAGTTTTGAATGCCTAAAGAACAGAGATTGCACAACCTCTCCAGGTGATATTTTCAAGCACTTGGCAACCCTAACAGAAAATAAAAATTAAAAAATAAATAAATTGAAGTTTAAACAAACTTTTCTCTTCTTGGATTTGTTTCCATTGTCCTCTTCTTCATGCTGAGAAGAGTCCAGCTCCATCTTTGCACCTTCCCTTGGTTACCTGTATGTGTTGGTTCGCACATCATCTCAAGGATATGTCAACATAATATTGACATTATCTGCCACCAAGGTACAATCACCTCTTGATGAGTAAGATTCGTGACTAAAGTCACTCAAGCTCCACCTAAATGTAAAGGAATACTACAAAAGTAAGTCAAGAATGGGGAGAAGTCAGGAAAGACTCCATTATAATTTCTGGCATGATGGGCTGAACCTCTCTTCTCTCCCATAAGGTCACCTCTTGGGTAAGAACCATACTCCATGGGTGCTGAATTACTATCTTGAGCTAACTGTTGTGTGTGAATAAAGATGGTTAGTATATCACTTTGAATATGTTTTTGCAGTCAGATAATATCACCAGGAATCCTCGAACTCTAAACTGTCACAATTTTTTTAATAAAGAGTGTTATTCCATAAGCTGTTAGTGCTAGTCCTTCAAGGATGCTAGCAGTGATGGGCAGAGAGTGACATGCTCAAACAAGGGTGTGGGGACCCATGAGGAGGTCTCTGTGTGTGTCCCCCCTAATAAGTCAGTCAAATTGCCCTTCAATCCTGCAGACAATTCAGTAGAGCCCCAACAGTGGGATGCTGACAGACTAGTTGGGCACAAGGATCTCAGCTTTCCTGGAGCACCAACAGAGTTATCAAACAGAAAGGATCTGAAGACATCAACCCTATTTACATGATATCAGCAAAAAACAGTATTTGACTGAAGACTCATACAGGCATAAATACAACCTGTTATCATTAATTTTCATTTCAAGAAAACAGGTGGATCTGTTGAGAATTTAATTTCTATGGCTCCATAATTTAAAAACATATGAAGTGGTTTGCTTTCAAACTTAAGTACAAACTTCCCCTGGGATAGAAATTTAAATGCCAAGCCAAATTTCATCAAACAAAGTGGTTATAAATGCTGACAGGTACTTAACTATGTGTGTCTGTGGGTTTAGTTTGGTTTCTTTTATTTGGTTGTTTGGTTTTGTTTCATGGTATTTTGTTTTGTGTGGGGGGTTTTAATCCTACAGGAACATAACAGGAACTTTACACTGAACATAATTGCAATTTTCATTTGCACTGAAAAACAAACAGAGAAAAGACATTAGAATACAATAGATTTTTCTAAGCACTTGGATGAAAAACAGTGTTATCTTAGATAAGAAATGGTAATAAATATGTAAATTATGTATTCAGAAGCCAACAAATGTTTTAGTTGCAACATTAGAAATATTTTTGAGAACACAGTACATCAGAAACATACTGTGATTTCAAAACTGCTTGTTAACATAACTTTAGACCTTTTGCTTCCTATCCTATTTATCGTCTATCAGTATTTCTAGTATCTTTGTTAACCCTCCAAAAAAGTTCTTCAAACATCTTTTTTGTTTGTTCTCTTCAAAAAATGTACAGATTTAAATTCTTAGCCTTTTGATTCATTACAAAAATTTTCAGCTGAAGCTTTTCAGCTAAAGACATTTTTATGAACCCAAAAGCATTCATGACATTGAAATGTATTCATATAAAAGTACAAGCCCTACCTTGGAGACCCTTGGAAAACTTCATAAATATCAATGAGATTAATGAAGTTTTGATAAAATCTATACTTTAAAGCAGTACATAGATTCCCATGATTGTCTATCTTTGGTAAATACTTATTAGATTCACATTTTAAATAATGTGTACAGTATAGTATTTTTATTGCAGAAAATAGGCATTGGTCTTACCACTTCATAGCAAGATTAATGAGAATTCACTGTGTAAAAGATGAATATGTTCAGAATTGATTCAAATGTAGGAATAATCAGGGTTAAATAATAAAAATATCTTTCTGGATTCAAGTGTTTTGTTCTTTTATTTTAGGACATTGACTTCTGAATGTGTCTAGATTCTGGAGTCCTGAAGAAACAAGGTTCCTTCAAAATCGGTGAGAGTTCTTGTGAAGTGTCTTCTGACTTTTCTTGCAAATGAGCAGTTTATGTCTACATGTTATAATCACTGTATTACATGGGCTAAAGGACCCTCTCTTCTTTTCTCTCCATCTTGCTGCTGGCAAAAAACAATACAGTCGTTTGCCATTAGCCTGAATGGAGACATGAGGCTGTTGTAAATGACTAATTAGCATTCAACAGCAATCAGAATAAACTATATTGGCACACATAAATGCTGACAAGGCAGCACTCAACTTTAGAAAGTTAAATTGGCATTTATGTTGAGATAACAATATGAATTAAAAGAAAAAGTTTTAATAAATGTTGCTCACAGAGAATTTTCAACACAGAGGATGATTTTCTGCGTCCTAACACAGGTAAGGCCAACTGTTTTGCAGAGGTATAAACTCTGGTTTCTAAAGGTATCCCACAGGCTAGTTTTGACTAAATACCAAACTTTTGGATACCTTGAGAAGTGAGCTCACTCCTACTTTGATAATAAAAACAATCAAAATCACATAAAAAACATATTGCATATTTTTATAAGGAAAATTATTGGAGGAAAACAGGAAAAATGTCATATAAAACACTTTGGAACAAAAATAGTTAACAAACATTTTGGTAGAAAGCTGAAAAATTTAGTTCCTGTTTCTAATTTATTTACCTCCTGGCTTCTTGCACATCCTTTTCTGACACATTCCTTTCCAGTAGCATTTTCCCTTGTCATAGGAATATTCGTGTCCGCATTCCCTTCTGATTTTATCATTGCTGCCACTTCTCAAATAATTATCCCTGTTCTGGCTTAGCGTGTTGTTTTCTATTCCAAGAATGCACAGTAGGGGCACAGTTATTATTTTTATTAGTTATTTGTTAAGATTTGATACCGCTATCAAAATAATAGAAAATATTAATACATATTTTTTATGATTAGGGACTCAGCCACTGTCTAAGAAGGAAAATACAGGTTCAAAATGTCCCAGATGATACAAGAGTGTATGTTAGAGTATTCCTTTAGTTCTTATTCTGCATTTATAATGGGTTTTAGGCAGGTCATAGTCATTACACAGGAACTTAATTTTATCCATCATAATAAGCCAATGTATAGCAGGTAAAACCTCCACAGCATCAGGCTTCTCCACAACCTTCCTTCCTATGACATGAAAGTGGTAAAACCAATGCTAATAATTCTTTCAGAATATAAGCTTTTTGAATAAATGGCAAAACTATGAAAACTGGAATTTCATGGTTTTCAGAGTACCATAGAGTTTTAAATGAATTTCTGTAAATCACTTCGAAAAAAGTATAAAATATTTTTTCACACTTTTTTCCCCCATCAAGAAAGCCACTGTGAAATTTATTGTATCTGTTGGTGTAGCTTTCCTTGATCATGCGAAAGCATATTCCTCAAACAAATATGCTTGTCAATTATTTTGAAAATTAATGTTACGATTTTTCATTTTAAATCATAGTCTAATTTTAAAGAATTAACTGTACTTAAAAATAAAAAATATATATTTATTTACAATTTACAATAATAGGTAATCATATTTCAGTTAGAATGATTGTAGATGCGTTTTAGTTCTTTTACCACAGCACTGTTCTTGAACTTGATGGCAACAATTTTTCTTTTCTGACTTCCATTTCATATACTGAAGGAAAAACGTGTGTCTGATACCATCTATTTAGCCTCTGTCTTTTCAGTCCTATACTACATTTCTTTGAGTGACTAGATCAGATGTAAGTCACTGAAAAATAGTGGAAGTTGTGTTTGATTTCAAAGTAACAGATAATATCTGATGGCAAAACAGGTTTAGTGATTACATATCCATTATAAAGTGGCAAATGGAGAGAAAGGAAAACTTTGAGGATTTGTTAGAAAGTAATCAATCTAAATAAACCTATTTGGTGCTATTAATATGCTATAGAGTATCTAACCTCTGGCCATTAATCCAAAAACCTTTTAATAAATCCTGTCGCACCTGAAGAAGCATTTCAGTTGTTTTAGATATTCCAGAGACTCAAATACAAAGAGGTGCCATGTTAATAAAGAATTAAATTGAGCCCTAAAAGAGTGCTAAGAGAAAGAAGATAAACAACTTACGTGGAAGATGAAAAGGAAAACTATTTAAGAATTAAGAGAGTTATGCAGAGTTTTCTCCCTAAGTTTAATGAATAACTTACGTCAAACCTGACAAGCAAGACCTGTCCAGCAAAGATCAAATGTATAATTCTCTTATGTATTATTTCTTTTTGTTTACCTTGAAATTTTCTATGCTTTTAATGCAACTTATATTCATACACAGACTAAGAGAATATCATATTTGGATTTTAAACATCTTTGATCATATTTGAGGTGCTGAATAAATTTTAAAAAGCAAACATATCTGTGGATTTTTATAATTTCATTTTGAAGTACATGACAGTGCAGATGCTCAGCACTGGTCTAGAATTAACATGCGCTGTTCAAAAATTCTCACAATTCCCTCATGTTTAAGCAACTGTTGCTTGACCTGTTATAGTTGAAGCCCTGAGAATCTCTTTTAGTAAAAGTCTGAAAGCCTAAGGTGATTTCTATATATCAAACTGAAACCCTTTCAAAAAGCTAAAGATGGAGTAACCTGTTGAGCCATTTTGAATTTATTTGGGAGCCAATGAAACAGAAGCATATTATCATAAGAAAATATATGAAAATAACACCAGGAAAAATTCAATTGGTCAGATTATTTCTTTATCTTTTTCTTAGTCCACATAAAGTAGTAAGAACTATGATAAAGAGTTTTAAATTATGATAATGAAACACCTGAGTTATGTCCTGTGAAACACACAGTACTGTAATTTAATCTCTGCTGAGGTAAATTCACATCCATTTCTGTTTTGAAAGGTGGAAGGAGGAGAAAAAAAATCAACAGAGAACTGAAATTAAATAAGAAGAAAGGCTCAAAACTTGGCACCAGTGTGGAACTCTGAATTTCTCTTCTTAAGTCTGAGTGATACCAGCCATAAGTAAGCTATCTGACAGTAAAATGGTGCTGGGTGCTACAGCTACGGCAGTAACCAGATAAGGGGTGTCCCAGATCTTTGCTTTTTCATGACCCTTCTTACTGAGGTTTGTTTTATCCTGCTCAGGCATAAAAACATCCTCCTCCTCTGCCAAAAAAACATCCACAGAGTTTGCTTTCCCAGACTCAAACTTCACACAACCCACACAGAAAAAGATATTTTTTTCTCAAAAATATTCTTGTTTTCAGTTGTGAAGGCTAATGCATAACCAGGTCCTAGACTGCAAAAGAAACGAACACATTCAAAGGAAAAAAACAGTTGTTCATAGAGAAAAATGCTGTTATGACTTTAGGAGTGATAGTGTCAAAAGTAATTTTTGATACTTTTCCTCATTAATGAAAATCAACAATGATGGCACAGTATCACACCTCTCACTGCACCAAAATAGGTCGCATAAAATTTATTATTTTTCACGTTGCCATCAATCCATTCATTGCATCAATGATGCACTGCATCACTGATGATGTATGGTTGACTGTGTGTTCTTTCTTTATCCCAAAAAACAAACCTCTTTTGTCCACTTAACTTGTACAGCTGCCAAACAAGCTGTCTGTCTAAATTTAATAAAATTTTCTTAAACATATTATCTGTGAAGAAAATGCTGAAACTACTTAACTAGTCTACCCTAGAATGGAAAAACAACCCAAATATCTCTAATACACTGACACTAGAAATAGATAATTTAGAATTTAAGGAAATTTCAAACTTCAAGAGACTTGAGAAAATAATTTTGTCTCTTCATGGGTATCATGGGTAAACCAAAATGTTATTTGTTCCATATCTATCTCTACCACCCAAAAAAATCATTACTGCCTTTAAGACCCTGGGCCATGGCCAGGACCAGAATCTGAGGATCAGGGGCATTGCCAGAGTCCCTTTTAAAGTCAGAGCCTGGAAGACCAGGGAGCTGTCTCTGTCCTGGCAGTTTTCACTGAAGGCCAAGATCCTGCTTGTATTTCGTTTCTCCTTCTTGGTGAAAAAGGATTGCATAAAACAAAGGGGGAGAATTCATTCTACAGTGCTTAACCTGCAACATTTTACTTCCCTTTTACCTGTCTAATACCAAGACAATGGAAAACTGCAAATTGAGGCTGGTATTTTTCACTGCAAAGGTAGAAGCCACATTTCCACAGTCATCTGGTCTCTTCCAACATGCCACTTTGGAAACATGCCTACTTTTAATTCAGCTGAATGCATACAAAGGACAGCATATTAAATACATGCTGAAGGGGGAAAAAAGAAAGAATATGGCTTTATTATGCTTTCTGCTTTTTAAAATAAAATTTATTTTTGCTTACTCTGTTTGCTCCTTTACCACAGAAAAAAAAATCACATTCATATTTGCCACCCTGATGTGTTTGATTTTCCTGAGTCTTAAAAAAAATTCCCCAACCAAATCAAGAGGAATAGCAATAAAGCAAGCCGAAACTGTTAACAGCCTGCACATTACTTAAGACGCCATAGTTATGATGGATGATACAATGACAGATGAGTCCTCACTCCTATTCTAAATTCTATCAACCACATAAATTAGTAATGTCATTAATATGATTACTAGCTGCTCACTCACCTTCTGCAGCAGCTGTTGCATTTTTCCTGTCTTTGGTCCTTTGATTACTCCATCTAACATAGTATTAGAAGTCCGTATAGAATTTGCTTGCAGCAGGTAAAATCCTACAGTTTATTGGAGGAGAGAAAAATATTAAGGAATCATTGATTGAATTTTGGCATCCGATTTGCTTTTTAATTGGAAAATATGTGGGGTTCATTTTAATAGTGTTTGAAATTTTGGTTCGTTTTTGAAATTTTGTCTGGCTGGCTGTTGGGTTTTAGAGTTTTTTGTTTGCTTTTGGGGGGAGTAAGGGAGAGTTCTTTGGTTTGATTTAGTTTAGTTTCGTTTTCCTGGTACTTCCCATACAGTGTGCTTCATGTGGAGGTGTGACAGCTCCTTGAGAGAAATGCCCATTAACTTAAGTCAGTCATTTTTTAGTGTCAAGCAAAGTCATTTAAGCATCAATTTCTAAAATATTGCTAATGAATATTTTCTTCCTTTAGTTTTGTTTGACCAGCTGAGGCAGGCAGCATTCAGATTAGCACTTAGCTCTGTGAAACTAGCATATCAAAAAGCTTGTGACAGAGGCTGTGTCTCTTTGATCTGATCTATGATCCCATTGATAGTCCCACAATAAACAGCATTTAGATCCCTAAGGATTTCATTAAATGTATTGAAGATATTGTATTAATTAATTATAAAAAATTCAAGAAAAGTTGAGGCCATTTTTTTATTATTCTTGCCATGTACTAATCCCATGGAGAGTAACAGAAGAAGCAGGAATAAATTCAAGCTTCATTGAATTTAATCACTGGAAATATTTAGTGGGATCACAATCTAGGTTATTAAAGTACGTGCATTAATGTCTATGAAGATTTTTGAAGTCTTCAGTGATACATATATTTATTGTATAATTCCTGATATTCTGATTCATAAACCACACTTTCAATATTAGAAAAGTTCTGGACATTTTTAATTTCTCTGAAAAATTACTAAATATTTCACTGCAATCTATTATTGCTAAGACTTAATTCCATTTATGCAATGCATTAAACAATACTTAATGGCAAGTCATGAAGGATAGTCATTAATAGTTAAAACTGAATGACAGTGATCATATAGATAAAATAGATATCAAGATGAAGTATTATTAATTTTTTTATTATTCTTTGTTAGACTTCACATTACTTTGAAGGTTTAAAACTTGACATGGGCCTAGAAACCTCCCGTGAATTACTAAAGTCTTATTCTTCAAAATTTAAACTCTTGACCCTCAGCATAGAAGATGTGTAGCAAAAGCACTTCACAGACTGAATATTTATCTCTGATATATAAAATCCATCCACATTCTACAGAACAGAAATAGGCACAAGGATATTTCTTCTCATGATAATTCTGTAAGTTTCTTCTTGTTCTGTGAATGGAAGTTTCCAAATACGCTTTCTCAAATTGTTTAGCACTTCTAATCATTACTCACTTTAATATCAAAGATACTGAATGCTATAAAAATTAAGAATGAAATAATGATTGACAGTATGAAGACTAAGAAAATAACCCCTCCAACCCCTCTTTACTCTTCTCTCACTTTCATTTGGTATTTCTCTTAACACAATAGTCTTTTGGTAAGAATTTTTTTTTTCAGTCTGTCAGTTTTCAATGCAATAAAAAGGAAAGGTGGATAAAATCAACTTATTCCATATATTTCTTCCTAGTTTCTCTTCACTCTTATAGGAATACATGACATTGAGGTTCATTAAATCCCACTGAAAAAATTCTCAAAATTTATAAGTTTTTTTTTTAAATTGTTTTTTTTTGGGGGGTATNGACTTAGCAGATTATTTTTCTATTTAGATACTTCAGGAAGACTGTTGCAATTCAGAAATAAATTAGAAGGACATTTATGACTATTAAAAAACATAACATGCATGGCCAATTCTCTCTCTTCATCATTCTGAAATAAGGAATCTAAACTCTTTCCTTGACTG
>VWZU01007022.1:3546-50354 GCA_013397095.1 Sterrhoptilus dennistouni | reverse complement strand
TTTTTTTGTTTTTTTTTTTTTTTTTTTTTTTTTTTAATATATATATAACATTAAGAATTATATACACTTTTTCTCAAATTTGAAACAAGGCAAATTTTTCTTTTTCTATTCATTTTTGTTGAAAAATAATTTTGAGTGGTAATAGAGCTCAGATAGATCTTTTTCAACTTGGCATTTGTGAAATTTTCTGAATTACTTCCTACCAGGACCAGAATTACAATGTGCATATCCTGAGCTGGTGTAGTGGTGTGTTTTTGGTTTTATCAGTTTTATGTATGTATTTGTTCCTTGTTTTATATTGTTTTTTGTAAGTTGTAATGGTTTGCCCCATGTCACCCATGTTCAACCCTTCTTGGTTTTACCCCAACCCCAGTTATATGTCAATCATAAGTTATACAGCCCCTGGGCCTTGTCTGTCACTTTGGGGTCTCTCCCAAAAGTCTGGAAAGTTCTAATAAGGACTCCAAGTGATTGAACCAGACTTCAGCTCTCTCCCCACCTGAGTTATTGATTTGTTACACTGTGTGTCATTTACCTGCAGACCCATACCCACATGATCCCTGATTTGTCCTCAGTTAAACCCATCCCTGAGTTCCTCCCCCCAATGAAAGGTGTTACATTGGGGAGCTTCCTGCTCTTTTTTCCCTCTGCTTCTGCCAAGGGGTCACTTCTGCTGAGGGGTGTCTGCTGAGGTAGATACCCTGAACTGAGGTTATCCCCACTGGGGGATGAATAAAGCCAGCAGTTAACCCTGAGCAGACTCCCTCCTTCTTTCCTGCTGTCATCACTTGACTCCTTTGGGCAAACCAGAACCCAAGGGATCGGTGAGGTTCATCCTGCTACCAACCCGTGCCCTTTACTGTCGAGGTGTCAGGGCTGGCCGAGGCAGAGAGACAAGACACCTCTAAAAGCTGGGCTGAATTATGCACTACATTTTGGTTTAGTTTAGGTGTATTTAATATGCAAATTGTTTAATCTCATCTAATGTAAGGTATCTTAAGGTTAGACTTCTGAGCCATTTAGTGGCCATTTCCATAAACAATGAAGGGAGAAATGGCTCCAGAAATTAACTTACCTCATCCTAGGAGAATTACAGATATTGTAAAGGAGGTGTTTTCAGAGACTTTATTTCTTATCATGCTCAGTGACAGTGATCATAATTTTTTTAACACTCCTTGACCTGCAGTATATGTGTATATATAACATTTTTTATACTATACAGTTTTATAGAAATTTTTCTTTTCATCATGGACATGTTAAAAGGGACCTTTCACTATTGCGAGATTATAATTTAAGTGATCATAATTGTTCTATGAGTCACTGAGAAACAGTAATCTGTTTCAGCATGATAAACATATTTCTTATCTCCCAGGATTTAAGTGCAATGGCTTATGTAATTTCATTTTCTAAGCTCTTGCTTTGAAAGTGTCAGAAAAAAGAATATTTCACTTGGCACTTGTTGACAGCTTCTGCATTACAGAGTCCTTGAACATTTGAATCATCTGTCTTTCAGTTGAATGTAGATTGTCTAGAAGATTTCCTGAATTTTAAAGCTGAGTAGAACACATTTGTAATCATTGAACAGGGAACAAGGTCAGGTTATTTTCTTTCTCTTTCTCTTNGCAACACTTTAAAAAATGTTGTTTAGCAGTAATTTTTTTTTTTTTTTTTTTTTTTTTTTTTTTTTTTTTTTTTAAGGCATTCCTGGATGTAAACTTTCATCTTTTTTTCTTCCTTTTTTTTTATATTCTTGAGGGTTATATTAAAAACCCAATCTTGCTATTTAACATTCAAGAAAAATAATGGAATTCGCAATAAGGCATAGGTTGTAGTTGTAAAGCTAGACTTCTCTGACTTATTATGACTTCAGTAAAGCAACTTCATGTACTGGGATTCCTTAACTAGAAAACCCCAAAGTATAAATATTTACTAACACACTTCCAAAATGATGGACATGTTCAGAATTGATGATAATTGAAATAAAATTATGAATGTAAAATACATATAGAACTTTGTAGCTAGATACTAAATTCTATGCAACCACAGATTCTTAAATATTTTTAGACATCATAAAGCACAGGAGAGTTCCAAATTTAAAGAATCCTTCAGATACTCTTGACATAAGAATGAAGAATGTAAAATTATAATTTTTTTTGCTATATATTGAGTGTATTTTATCATAACAAAAAAGTTTCCTCAGGACAAATGCTGAAGGTTATCTGCAAAACAACTCACAGCATTCAGATGACATAGAAGAATATAAGGTAACAAAATATCCTGCATGTGATAGTAGGAAACAGACATCTGCTGGAAATGCTGAAAGTGGTTTTCTGTGATGGTGTAAAAGGTGTCAATCTGTATTTTGATGTAAGTTTACACTTTTTGAGCTATAGGATTAAAAAATGTTCCAGTAAGGTAGTTAAATAATGTGGAAATGTAGCAAAACATTTAGTTCAACAAATTAGATAAATGTTGTGGAAAGTGCATCTTCTACCACCCTGTGGCAGTTTAGAATCACTGCATAGTAACATACCTCATTAAATATATTCAGCTTAATTCATACTTGCTTAATGAATTTACTCATCAAGTAACACAAAAAGAACTTAAATTAAAGGATCTTTGTTCAATGAAACGTGCACGTGCAACTAATGGATTACATTAAAAGTATATGCTGTATTGGAAACATTGGTTTTTTAGCAAGCAGTGCTATTTTTAGGAAAATGAAAATGAGTATATAGGCTTGTCGTTGGTTGATTTCTAGTAAAAATTATATTGTTATAAAATTCATAACTTCTGTCCTATCACTACCTAAAAATAATTAGTTTAGAATAGCTGTCTTGCAATTTTCCAACTCTGAAGTGTTGAAGCAGTCCATCTTCCATTATGAATCAATATCGCTTGTTTTCATTCTCCTGTATAAAGATGTTGTTTTCAGATGGCTTTTAAGGACATGCATTTTGGATTTCAAACTCTTTGTCAAGGTCATACAGGAAAAGTATTACCTAGTATCATATTTATTTTATTCCTGTAAGCATGCTTATAAAACATAATGATAGTCATACAGTAAACTTAGCATTATAATAGTTTCTATTTTCAGCAAATATTACAAATTCTTATGTTATTTAATTCAAGTTTCCAGGCTTTATTTGCCAGAGATTACTAATAACACAACCGTATAATCTGAACAGAAAATTAGATTATCTACTTTTCTTCTGTTTTCATCAGGAATCTCGGTCAAATAAGCAATTTCAGAGCTATGCTAATTAAGTCCTTCCATTATGGGAAGGTATCTTCTTTTTTGACATAAATATCTTTCATTTTCAGAAAATGCTAAGAACATGACAGTAAATCAATTAAATACTGTTCTAAAAAACATGTATGCTTTTTCTATAAATTAAGTGTAGAGTGTGCATCAGGCCAGGTCTCAAAAGAAATTAAATCAACAGTTGAGAGCATGAAGATATATAACCTGCATTTTATCACACTGGAAACATTGAACCAAAATGTTTTTCCCATTTTTTCTTGAGTTACAGGCTAGCTGTTTGAAATTTTTTAGCAAATTCTGAATACTTTCAAGATGCTAAGTCATCCATGATATGCAACACTACGCTTATAAGCTTAAAGAAGGAGATGAAGTGTGAATTTGATATGATTACAAGACTATACTTTACAGAAAGATAAGGATATTAATAGTTAAGGCATATATAAAGCTTAAAATTATCCTATTCAACAGAAGAAGCTTCAGTGGTGTTAGACGTGATATTTTACTTGAACAGACCTCAGAGTTAAACATTGATAAGGATCTTATTTTATTTTTCTAAGAATAATAGAGATCATTATTATTTCATTCACACAGTATTGCATCTATATTCATTATAGACAGCATGAAAAATCTAAACCTGTAGGTGATGGATATATTCTCTTCCCTAGAAATTTGCAGTCTCTCCCTCCCTGTCAAGTATTTTTGTATATTGTTTTTTGTCCAGAGTCATTTAAATATTTCTGTATATTAAGCAAAATGAGGTTAAAGATTCTTATAGAAATTCATATTCATACAGAGAGACTTCACTAATGGCTAGTCTAGCACAAGCTGGTGGTTTGTATGTGTCTGCATTTGTACTGCATATGGTGTGAAACTACTCATGTGTTAAACTGCTGAACAATGTGACAAATTACATTTACCATGCACCTGTGGCTACCTCACCTGCTTTGTAACCACTGAACCCTGTCCACCAGGATTTATTCTAACATTCTGATTCCCTAAGCAGCTTCACACAGCATATAAAATATCTAAAACCCCTGACAGAGAATTGCTACCACATAGTGCTTCCCCTCTGATTTATGTTGATGTGAACTTCAGAAATGGCAAGGAATTGTACCTTTTAGCTAATATGAGGTATAATAGGATGTCTATCATAGGAGGATGAATTTATGCTTTTCAGTTCCTCAGTGGGTTGTAGGAGCACAGATTGAAATTAGTGTTGCAAAATGGATGTCTTGAGATAATTTTGTCTTTACCATTTATTTTTAAAGGGTTATACCCTTATCTTGTTCTGTTTTCTGAGGCTTCCTTTGCACTAAGTAATAAGACACTCTGTTATTTTGATTTCTGTATAAAGGCCTCCTGTCCTTACCATCTGCTGCCTTATTTTCACAGATACATACATAAATTTTAGACAAGATGGAAATGAAGGAAAAGCTGCAAGAGAACAGGAAGTATATTCCTGGGATTCAGAAGGAGGAAAAGGATGGTCTTTCAGTCTTTTATTTTTGTAATGTCCACAGAAGCCATGATGCATGTGAAAACTGAAATATCACTTTTTCTTCTTTGTGTTTCTTCTTTTTCTACTTTTTTTTAGTTGTTTCTTCATTAGTAAAAACCAATTTCCTAGAGCAGTGCTCATTCCATTTGATCCACAGCCATTCTTCAGAGAGTTAGAAGAGGAGGAATTATATGTTGATTTATTCTTGATTTTGATATATATGAGAAGCAAGAGGTGTTTTTTAAGGTAGCAGTTCACACATCCAAACAGACAGCTCTACCCTTCTGACTTGCAGATATACCATAGTCCTGATTTTGTATACTTGATAGACCTTTGAAACAGATACTCTTTTATAAATGGTATAGAGGTGGTACTTCTTTCTTATCTGCTTAAACATATGCCATTGAGGAAATCTGTCTGAAGTTCTTCCCACAGTCTTGTCCCTTTGCAGGCATCTGTAGGCTTGTGACTTGACCTGTGGTTTATGTACTACTAAAGATGCTATTCTTCAGCTGCATTAACTCCATGATAGCTTGCACTTGTTTTGACTGGGATAGAATTAATTTTCTTTGTAGTAGTCAGTATGGGACTGTCTTTTGGGTTTGGGACCACCATCAGCTTTAATAACACGGGTGTTTTAGCTATTGCGGAGCAGCGCTTACATAGCCTCAAGGATTTTTTCTGCCTCTCACCCCACCAGTGAGGAGGCTGGGAGTGCACAAGGAGTTGAAATAGGGCACAGCCTGGACAGCTCACCCCAACTGACCACAGGGGTTATTCCATGACACGTGGCATCATGTTCAGCATATAAAGCTGGAAGATGGAAGAGGAAGCAGGGGATGCTCAGAGTGACAGTGTTTGTCTCCCCAGGTGATCATTACGCATGATGGAGCCCTGCTTTCCTGGAGATGGCTGGACACTTTCCTGGCCATGTGAAGTGGTTAATTAATTCCTTATTTTTCTGTACACATAGCTTTTGCTCTACATATTGAACTGTTTTTATCTCAAACCATGAGTTTTCTTACTTTTACATTTTCACATATCTCCCCCATCCCAGAGAGCAACAAAAGGAGGGGAAGTGAGAATGGCTAAAGTGTAGGACTGCTGACCAAGATTAACCCACTGGAGTCATAATATTTTGATATTTAACAAGCACAGAACTGAATTGTTCATATATATATATATATATATATACACCAGAAGTCCATGTGATTGGCATCGTTTTGGTTGACCAACTATTTCTGAGATATTTAGATATTTCAAAAATAAATTATGATCAAAAATTAGTCTGTTATTACGTAAATACTTGTTCTCAATTTCTATTGTGCTTTATACCAGAACTTACTTAAAAAGCTAAATATTGTCCTGGGGAAAATGTATTGACTTCAAAAATGTTTTATCTTAATTTTAAAATGGATGTTTTGAGTGAAAAACTGTATTTAAAATCCACAACCTCTTTGCGTGAGAAGTTCAAGAGAGGTTTTAAGAAGTCAGTTCAAACTTATTATACTTGATTTTAGGTAAGAGGAAAATCAGACCCATATTTCTACACCAGAGCATGTCTTAGGCTTTATGTAAAGGGGACAGAGACACAGGTGACTCAGAAGCAGTTCTCTAATCCATATAATACATAATCACATTTCAATGATGCATTGTCATGTATTTCACTTTGATCTGTGCATAGTGAGATGTCTCCCTTTATTCCACCATTATTCCTTTATTAGATTGGAAGTTTCTATTCCCATACCAAGAGGACTTCCTTCTTCTTCTTCTGTACACAGAAGTTAAGACGAAGGGGAAAAAAAACCCCAACAAATACCCACACGTCTGAGCTAAGTATGTGTATAATAGGATTGAAATTATTTGTTTCTGAGGTTGTACAAATAAAACAAATACTGTAGTTTCTCAGAATGTTAATAAAACAAACAGGGAAAAACAATATTCATAGATCCTAAAACATCATCCTTTTCCAGCTCAGAAAACTGCTTGCTTACCATATGTGCTTAATTTCTTTGTTAGCACTCTGAATAGCTGTTATTAATATTTTAATCCTTTTGATGGCATAGAGAATAGGGAATTTCAGCTAACATGTGTTTGCCCAGCTTGTAAATAAACTTTGCTTCTGGCTTAATGTATAGCACAACAGAATATTTCATTGTGGTGTCAGGTGGTTAGAACAACAGTTTATACCTTGCAGAATGGAAAAATATGTCTTCATTCAAAACCTTATTGCAAGATGACTATGTTGTCCTGATTCAAAGCAATTTATGTGGTGTAACTGTTAAATCTTGACTGATTTATATTTTTCTGTTGAACTTATCAGTTAATGTAGACAAAATTCTCTTAGCAAATAAGATATTACAAAGTCTTAATGATCAATGTATTACTTACAAGTCAAAAATGAAAGGAAGTTTCAAATACAGTTTTTTTCAGTATTTCCTTGATTTTTCTAATTATATGATAATCATGTTAATTTAATAAAGAAGTAAAATTGATATAAAATATGAAAACATATATTCCAACTATGTAAAAGAAAATTGTAGTGGAAGAGGTAGTTCAAAGAAAAAAAAAAAGATTACTTGGATGAGGTTTAATAAATAAGTTCCATTTACATAACCAAAAAGAAACGAGCATAAATGAGAATCAGCTTCTTAATGTCTACTTTTTCAGGTAAGTCAGGGCCAGAAACAAGGCTATGATATAGGTCTAAGCTCCATCCAGCAAGCAGAGCCAGAGATGGAGGTGGAGACCAGCATTTGCTGCCCAGCTTCCCTGGTATAAGGACTGATATCTTGGGCTGGGCAGTTTGGGGTTCTGGACCATGGGCAAGATGGTGGGAGGCCCCCAGAGGAGCTTGGGCAGGGACCATGAAATGTTTGCGCGTCGTAGGGCCTGGACAAACGGAGAAGTCTTTCAGGATCTAGACATGTAAAACCAAGATTCAGTCTGGGGTCAAAGTTGAAATCTAGTTCTCTAATTGCCTTCATCTCCTCTAATTCTTCTGTTTTAAAAACAATACAGTTTATATACTCTCAGAGGATTATAACACATTTTAGATCCTGTATAGACCTCTGAGCTTAGGATGAGGAGTTGCAAAAATTCAGACATGATATCATAGCTGAGGTTTTCTTTTGTTATCTTTAAACAGGTGTCTACATTTCTACAGGTGTTCTATTTTTGTTTGCAAAAGAACTTATCTCTCCCCATGAATGCTATGAGGAGTGTAAACACTTTACATAATTGGTTTGGATTATTCTACTGATGCTCAGGCTTTTAGTTGGAAACCTAAAATAAGCAATCCAGATTTTCCTGTACGGCAGTTGTTACAAATTTTGTGGGTTGCTATAAAGTTTACTGAATCACACAGAATCACAGAATATTTTGAAGAAGACACACATAAGACAAAGAGGACACACATAATCTCTCATTTGGAATCTTGCTTTATAATGGAGGTTTTGAATGAATAATGATGGATGGTTTGAAAGCTCAGATAACATTCCACTACTCTAGCAAAATTCATTGTTTGTATCTAATTGCCGTAAAAATGCCATTATTCTGAAAAGGCAATATTCTAAAGAAAGAGTCATATTCACACCATGATCTCTTCTATGTATTTCGCTGTTATGACTCATGCATTTCTTTACCTTATTATTCCCTCACACTTCTGTAGTCAATGTTTTGAAGGATTTTGTATTACATTTTTGTTTAATCTCCCACTTGAGCTATGTAAACCACTATTCTTGCTAGGGGCAAGGACAATTTTATGCAATACAGCTGCTGCTTCTTCTATTGCTACAATTTACAGTGGAACCAAGCTCTGGTTTTGAATTTGCATCAGGATCATTTACTTTGTTTCATTCAATGCAGCATTGTTTCTTATATTTGCCAGCTTGTCTTTTGATCATTATGATATAATCGCTATTTGTGGCAGCTCAGTGGATGTACTTGTCACTTACCTCCCTATTTTGTTTCTGTCATGCTATCCATATTTGTTTTTCACAGTACTTGCATTTACTTCTCACAGTTACAGTTGTCAAAGTCTCTTCGGCTTGCTGTTCATCAACTTTCTGATACTTGTTTTATTTATATAATTTTTTAAAATTGTTGCAGGATCTAATTTTACAAAGGGTCTGACTAGGAGGAGGAGGGAAGAGGAGAGAGGAATTTTTTTTTTTCGGTAATATCTCAGATCCAGACAATTTTGCTTCCCATTCTGGCATCTCAGTAATCTCTGTCTTTTTTTCACTCACAATTTTTAAGGCTTTTTATGTCTGATGGGACAGAAGGCCTCTCCAGATTTAGAGAAAGGGTAGATAAGATAATGCTGGAAACAATTTAAATTGAGAATTCCTCAACTATATAGTATTTAACAAGTGTTACAGAAAAATTAATTCAGAGAATAAAATATAATTTACTAAAAATTGGTTGGTGGTGCTGAAGAAGGCAGAACTTGAAAGAACTATATTGATATAAAGCTGGAAGAAATATATTGAGAGTAGAGAGAAGAAACCCAAGAAAAAAAGGATGGACCACAAGCTATAAGGATGTTACAAAGCTTTACTGTATATGTGTTGTTTCAGAAGGTTTTTTGGATTTTTTTCAACGAAAAACTCTTGGATAAACTGTCCATGAATATATATAACACCTTTTGTTATATAAAAGAAATACCTTGATTAACCTTATAGAAAAGGTTAATCAAGTCCACATGGATTGGTCTCTCTTTCTGTGAACTGTACTCAGAATTCTAACAGCTGATACTACAAGCCTGCTCCAGCTAAAACTCAGCATCTTTTCCTGATATCCTTAAAAATAATAAAATAATTCAATATATCCACCTATCTGCTCTCCACACCGTGTAACCCAAGAATACTTACTTGTGAAAAGGAAATGCATGGGTTTGTGGCTCAGGTGACTAGACTTAGTTTCCAGGATTACAATCTGACCATTGTGCCAACAATTTTCTCTCCCATATTTGAATCTGAAGTAAATAATCCAAGTGCTCACAAAATCATAAAAGATAAATATACTTTTAATTTGTCCATAAGTGATTAAAAAATAATTATATTTATCAGTAAGGGTCAGCAATGGAAGCTTGCAAATAGTAAACTAAAGTGGTTTGAAGTGATCTCTGAAGGATCTCCTGCTCCTGCCACACCAAGTATAACTATGATCATGTCAGCTGTGGCCTTTGATTAGCAAGATCTTGAATTTATCCAAGGAAGGAGATCCCATCACTTTTTTAATCATGTACTCTTTTTAATGCAATATTTTGCTGATGATTTTTTTTTCCCAGTGTTCAGTCTGAATTCCCCAAGACACAATTGGCCTTTACCCTTTTTCACACATGCTGCTAAGGAGAAGAGTCAGGTTACATTATGGAACATTGGTCACATATCTTTAGAGAGCTTTTAATTTTCTGCTGTCCTTGTCAGATTAAAGAAGTGTTTTAGCTATGTAAAATGAAGTTGTATGTATCACATTTACTTATCTGATATTCAAAATTTTAATTATTGAAGTTATTGAAAAACATTAAATTTAAAATTAGATGACAATTCCTGTTTATAACGAATAAATTACCTAAAGTTTTTGTAAATAAATTCACATTATGAGATAATGATACCATATATTTTTCTTCAGGTTTAAAGGTACTTAGCAGAGACCTTTCGTTGAGGTTTTTAAAATTTATTTATCGTGCATAGTAATATAAAAATAATTAAGTAGTCATGAATACTACATTTCTACAGAAGTAAAAAAAATGTGGCTAGCATATGCATTATTGAAGACTACTTTGGTAAAAGCTTGCCACTGAATATTTTTCTCTCTTTAAATTCTCCTCATTTTCATGTTAATGTCTTTAGAAATGTCAGTTCGGTACTTTTGCTGTTGCGAACTTTTCAACAAGTAGCCATAAATAATGAATTAGTGGCAATATTGTTCTAATAACTTATTTAGGGCATAATTAATTCACAGCTTTAGGCATATTTAAATAAGGGTCTGCTTTTAAGTTCGTAGCTTTCAACAGAGCTTTTCTTAGGCTGGTAAACACAATCTGGGTGAAAAAAGGCCAAAAAAAAAGCAAGACAAGGAAAAATCCCACAGTTCTTGTGGCCTCATTTTGAAAAGCGTAATCTATAGGAAACATATGCTGCAAAATAAATTACCTGCAATATCTGAGACCACACAGAAAATTCCTTCACCCCCTTTTTAGTTTGATATCAACTTTATAATAGCCATCTCTGGGTTCTTCGTTGCTATTCCCCAATTCCTGCTTTTCATGCAGAGGAGTTAATGGGGTTATAATTTCATAATTAAAGCAGATAATTTTAATTTCTCTGATGACTCTTTATTATGATAATCTTGTTAAGATTATGGTGTTCATGTGTTGCTGTGAAAGATCATTTGGCTTTTGTAGAAGCTGTCTCTGCTACCGAGCCACTAAATAATTAAGCAAGCAGAACATTCAAACCAGCAAAGTCTGGCTGTTAATGGAAGACCAAAGTCAGAGTTAACTCTCTGTAAACCTATTAAGGGATTCAGGCAGAGAACATACCAGATTTACTGTCAGTCATCAAATTTAAAGATAAAGCTTCATTAACAGAGTATCTAATTTCACATTTAATGAAGAGCTGGCCTCCTAGATTGGATGACAGTGTAGGCTTTCATAGGACAACAAACATAAAATGAAATGCTTCTAAACTAATTAGGTAGTCCAATAGGAGGTCCAAGAAGTGAGGTCCTGGGGAGGAATGTCTAGTAGAGGCATAATCCTGACGAAAATATTGTGTCAGTTGCTTTAGTTGTCTTCTGCAGTGTAACATCATGTGTGTTTTAAAGTGAAATAGGTGAATTATTATTTCATTCTCTTGTTTGCTGAGTTTTGTGCATATGGGTCTCCTTTAAAATAAGCTTTGTAGTGAAATATGACTGAAATAATAAATCTGGTACATCATAGTGTGACAATACATGCCTCTCCAGTGTAACCAGAGAGGGCCTTTGCAAACATTGTGTACATTGTGTCACTAGAAATATTTCTTTGTTTAAAGGCTTTTTCAAATTAAATACTTTGGTCCTTTTTATGGAGCTGCTTTTATGTTTATGGAGGCATAAACCACAGAAAAGTCAAGATTTCCAGATTAACTTTCTGCTCTCGATTGTGGGATGTTTAGGTGGGTCAATTTTTTTTATTTAAAAACCATTTGTAGCTAAATTAGGTCTTGAGCATGTGGGGATGCTGGGGACAGGACATCACAGATGGCACAGAGGGAAAGAGATAGATCAAGACAATTCCATGCAATAATAAACATTTTGGCTTTGGAAAGCTGGCCATAAATACTTTCAAGTCTGGTAAGAAGTGACGAAAACATTAAGATTGTATTTCTTTGTTTATAACAATATTGCAGTAATAAATGAAAATATTTCTGCAGGTTGTACATATTGACCAAGATTTTAAATAAAATTTTACTTACCTGAAATTCTTAATAAGCTCATAATAAAAGGAAAGATATTGCTACTTAGAAATAAACAAGGTAAGCATGTTTAAAGCAAGTGTAGCATTTGATATATTATGACAAAAGCATACATTTTGAATAAATATTCCAGCTGCTGTTATAATTTCCATGAGCCAATAGCAACAAAGTTGCTTATGAAAAAAATCCATCTTCTGATCATCCTACATTAACTGGATGCTGTTTAAACTTTTTGCCAACCTCCACTTACAACTACATTCCAAGGGAATTGCTATAAGGAGTTTATAAAGAAAAAATAAACACCTAACCAACTTTTTTTTTTTATATTGTATACATTTCCCTGAAAATATTTGTGTCGACACAAAATAGCTGATATCCAACAACAACAAAAAATTATTATGATCCAACAATACTATAATAATAATAATAATAATAATATAGTTGTTAAGCAATATGAAACCCTAGAAATGGAGATCACAACTTTTATCTAGTAAATGTCTTGCATGTCATTGCAACAGATCATTTTGTTGTGATGGGTGTTTCTGATCGTTTTGTTGTTTCTTATGGAGTTCCACCACGTATTTTATGATCTTCAGCCTTTTTCATGTTCCTAGCAAGGTTATCAAGTGTCAATGTTTACTGCTGTCTTGAGGACACTATATGTCTTTTCCTGTGTAAATTTAGCTTCTATGCGGATCTGCTATGCTTTAGCCATAAAATAAATCTGCTAGTGAATCCACATATCAAGAATCTGAAAACAAGAAGAGATATTCTTTTATATTTTTTTAAATTATTATTATTTTATTAAAAGTTACATTAGTGACATGGTGACTACTTTGCATATGGGGATTCACTTCTGGGACAGGCAATCTCCAGTCTATGAAATAGACCAGTATCGATATCACAGATGATGAAGACTAAATAAATTTCTACTGACTGTTGATAATTCATATTTGGCACATTATAAATAATGTTTTCCCATGTGGATCCTAAATTAAAATAGAAAATTCCTTTTCAAAACCAAAGGATAGCTGTCTCCCATATTTTACATATTCTTGTCAAATTGGCGCAAAAAAATCTCAAGAGTAATACTTCATCTGAACTAGGACTAAAAGAAGATCTGTAAAGCAAACTGCACCTACAAATGTTGCTTCCTTGAATTATACACAGAAAGAAACCGTTGATAAATGAAGACAGAAAACTATCCTTTCTTGATTGTGGAACTTTCATTCTGGAGGCTGTTTAGAGGTCTCGGTGTGCACTCTAGTTGTGTTGTCCCTGGAATGGCTTTCCCAAATGCCTAAATATAAATTGAAAGCCTAATAATTCCAATGGGTTTTCCTTGAAACCTATGTGGAGGTAAGCACATACACTAGAATGTTAGAAAATGTACATAAAGACTGAGTTTTATCTCTCAGATTATTTTTATCTACACTAAATAACGCCTGTGTAGAATATTATCACATTTCTGACAGCTTTTATCCTTATTTGATAGGGCATGTTTCAAATGACACATCTGATCACAATATCTGCCTATCAGGTATTGAATTCCTTGCTGTTAATAGAGATTATCACACCCTTATTCATGGGAGTTAGAATTGAAATGAGGAAGAATTCTCAAGGTGCAGAGACTATTCAGCATGAATAAGGGAAACAGACTATGGCTTGTGGGTGATGCATTTTCTTGTGCATGAATTAGCATGAAGGATAATTCATTGAAAACATTCACAATCAATTTTAGAAGAGTTACTTAAAGCCATACAGATGACAAACCACTAAACTTTACCTAACATAAAATGGCAGGAAATATTGTGGTTTCAGGAACAAAATATCCAGAATTATCACTGTTTCTTGTATTCTTAAAAAGTCCCCAGCCTCCTACTTTTTAGAGGTCTACCTCTACCCATCTCTTTGGGTAATGGTTTCTGCTGATGACTTAAAGCAAACAAATTGGTATGCTTTTTTTTTTTTTTTTTTTTTTTGCAAAGACAGACATTAAGGAAATACTTTGAAACTAAGGTAGTGGGTTTAGATCTATCTGTAAAACCAAATATAAGATGTGAGTACTCAGGCAATAGTTAGACAGAAAAGAGAAAACATCTTGAAGGTTAACAAGGGCGTATACGGCAACCCAGACTGTGACCCCTGTTGCAACCCAGGGGTTTTGTGGATCCAGGAGCCACCTGAGACATGGCACAGCTTTACAAGCTTAGCTCAGAGTACTGAGAAAGGCCCATCAAAAAGTCTGTTGACAGATAAGAAACCCAGATTGCAATCTGAGGGACACATGATTGTTATGTTAGGAGAAAGTACTGAGGCAGATCTGACAGTCCAAGAAAGGTGAGGGTGTTGCAGGCCCTGTGCCCTGAGATCCAACAATTGCGAGTTGTAGTGAGTCCTAAGTTCTTGCCTCAGCCTCTGAGTTCCTTCAGCTACTCATTATAAGACTTGTACTCCCAACCCTTCACCAGCTCTGTTGCCCTTTCTCTGGACACACTCCAGCACCTCAGTGTCCTTGTAGTGACGGGCTGAGAGCTGGACACAGTATTTGTGGTATCACCTCAACAGTGATGAGTAAATGGGAACAATCACTGCTCTGGTCCTGCTGGTCACACTATTGCAGATACAGGCCAGGATGCCATTGGCCTTCTTGGCCACCTGGGCACATGCTGAATCATGTTCAGCTGTTCACCTGCACCCCCAAGTCCTTCTCCACTGGGCACCTTTCCAACCACCCTTCCTCAAGCTATAGGGTTGCATGAGGTTGTTGTGTCCCAAGGGCAGATTTTAGCACTTAACCTTGTGGAACCTCATTCAGTTGGCCTAGGACCACTGGCTCAGATCCCTCTACAGAACCTTCTTACCCTAAGCCATATCCTATTGGGCTCTTAAAAGATATTTCCTGAAGAGTCCAAAGTGTGATCTCCTGAAATGCAAGGATATGGTGTCTTTTGTTTTTCATTTTTTCTCCCTCTTCTCAGGAGATCACATCATTGCAGCAGCCAAAGCTGCCCTCAGCCTTCACACATTTGATACTTGTTTTTTATTTGTAAGTTTCAGGACCAGGATCATATCTTCATTTATCTGTTCCTCAACCATATCTGACAGGAAGATGTTATCAACATACTCCTGAGTTGCTTGTGTCTTTCTGTGCTGTCCTTCCAGAAGAATTCAGGATGGTTATGCCACACATGAGGATCAAATTTTGTGATTGTGACATATCTTTTTGATTAGTCAGTCTGCAGCAGATAGCTGCAATATCATATCACCCCTGCTCCTCTGCTTGCCAGCCCTGACTCATAAGATCTCAGCTGGCTCGTCATCTGTCCCTACACAAATCTCCATCGTGCATTCCTGCTTCTCTTGCACATAAAGAACAATTCCCTCTTTTCACCTGCTCAGAATAATTATTCCAACCAAAACCTTGTTTCTGACACCTGCTGCACAACCAGCTATTAGCCCTTTCTCTCCTCACTGGCAGGAATGATGAGAAAAATATCCAGGTTTCTATGTTCCCAAGGATCCTTTTCTGCAATCAAGTCATTGACCCTATTCTGTAGTTAGGACTCTGCAGATGGAGCAGGCACTGTTTTCCTGGTACCAGAAATTATGAACTTCAAGGCTTTACTGTCATAGGAGTCTCTGTTTCTGTTCCTGAAGCTCAAACATTGAAAAAAACAAAGAAAAAGACTTCTGAGTTAATAGCAGGAGGATAAGACTAGATCATGCCACTGTAAATGAGCAATTGGATAATGGCTATGGCAAAGATTGCATGGTCAAAATATTTTGAAACTTTATTTTTGCATACGAGTCATTTCAAGATTCATTGACTTGATGGAGTATGGTTTATAGAAATTATACTTTTCATAAAGGTATATTCACTGGGGGAGAGAGAGCAAATGATTTTCGAAGATGTTCAGAAGTGGCAAGGTTCTAGGGATTTTGCTGAGATTAAGCATGTCATGAAGCTTGGGATCTTTGCCTATACCTAAATAAAACAGACAATTAAAATTTGGTCATTTTAATGAGGCTTATTTAGACTTCCGTTTTCCCTAAACCAGGAGGATTTTTTTGTTAGTTTTCTAAAAAGATTTATTTAATCCATCCACGTGATGAATAAAATCTTACCACTTACTAAATTGAGAAGCTGAAGCTAATGGACAGAAATGAAAGTTTGAAGCCAGTTCCTTCATAGAGAAATGCCAAATTTGGTGAAATAAAAAGGAAGATAATCTATCTTGAATGATTAAAACTGAATTAGAATAAATGCTAAGATGAAATTATAACTTCTTGACTCCTTCCTGAATAGGTATACATTTTTGAATCTCACCTATAGAAGGAGTATTGTATGGAGTCAGTCGCTATACAGAAACAGACACATTACCTGCAGCTAACCTACAAATCTTCAGTTTTGTGAATTTTTCGATTGTGGAAAATACCTGTGAAGTTAATTTAAATAAAAAATAATGGCATTTTAGGTATTTTATTATTTCGACACCCATTCAATTAAAATCAATGGGATTATGCATTACTTTAGCACTGTAAAATGGAAGACAAAGCTGTAGGCAGAGAGGACTACAAAGAAATACATTGCAGTTACAGAGAATAAAAAGAAAATGAAAAAACCCCCAAACCAAAGCAACTAACCAACCAATCAACCAACCAAAAAGAACCCAAAAAAAACCCCAACAAACAAACAAAAAAACCAACCACCCAAAAAGAAGCACAGTGATTGGACTTATTGATATTTCAGACCTTGATTTTATCTAATAATTTTTTGTCAGCGGCAATGTTGTCCAGTCATGGGGTTCTTCTTAAAGGATTAAAACTGCCTGGTAACAGCTATGGGATATCTATAGGGTTGGTAATTTTTGAATATGTAACACTGGATTTTGAAGAGGTTCTTTCCTGCTGTGTCCACCATCTTCCTAAAACACCCCACAGCACAGCTGACCTTTTTCCCTCCATGGGCAATTCCTGGCTCATGCTCATGTTCAGTTCTCAGATCCTTCATTGAAAAGATGTCTTTTTGACAGTTGACTCCAGTTTGTTGAGTTGTTCCTCTCCAGGTATAGGGCTTTACAATTCCCTTTGTAGTTTATGTTCCTGGCAGACCACTTCTCCACCTTATTGAGATCTCTCTGAATAGCACTCCTGTCTCTTAATTCTTTCTTTACATGCCTCTCTATCCTTAAAAGAGGAAAATGAAATAATGGTTCCTTTTTAAAGATTTTAAATGTAAAATACTCTTGTAAGTAATGAATGTGAGTTTCAGGTTGAGAAGTTAAAAAAAAAAGAAAAAAGTGACCCTGTGGCATACTTTTCATTGACTGATTTTGGCATTTTTGTAGTATGGTACTGGAAGTTGTGAATAGCATTAGTAAACTAGAAGCTTTTCCCATTTTCTATTTATGAACAAAGATGCTTGTCTTATAAATTCTACTCCAGAAGAGGCAATTTATTTTGAATTTTTATAAGTCTTAAAATTTTAAAGATAAGTGCCTTTTGGCTTTTTATCTCACTGCTAATTTAAACTTAATCTGGCTTTTATTCTGCAAAATATTTTCAGCTCATGGTATGGATTGAAAAAAATACTTGAATGCAAAAGATCCTTCCCTGCATTCCAACCTAGGTGTCTTTAGATTTATTTTGGTTATTGGCCTGGAAAAAGGATAAATTACCTGAATGCAGTTAGATAAATAAATGATTACTGTTTACTTCCACTTTTATTAAAATTTTTGATGCATTACTTACATTAACGTACCTAAAATGCCATGAATTTGATACCCAGTAAATTCAGATGCAAGATGGACTTGAAGAACAACAAAGAAAAACAAGGTATGTTAGTGAAATGAAAAAAAAAATTCCAATCTGATTTAGGAGGAAGAAATTAGAAGCCATCATTGCGGAGGCTCGGCTTCTCTGTGGCCTCGGCCAGCCCTGCCGACTCCACAACCTAGGGTCCTGTTTGCCAGAGGGGCAGCCGACTCCCAACCCAACCAGCGCGTGTGAAAGAAAGAGCGGGACTCTCAGGGTTGCAACCAAGGTGCGGAGCTACCAAGGCGGCGTCCCGGAGAGACACCAATCCTTGATAACCCGACTTTTTATTAACAAGGGGGTAGGTGGTAACAGGGGTGGTCTCTCGGGAATAACCAATAAACTTTTTCCAACAAGTAGAACAATGACTTCTAACCAATAACAACAGGCGGGGAGGAGACATGGGTCACGAGAGGGGTGGAGAGAATCAACGTGAGGGGGAGGAGGGATTACATAACTTGGATGATGGATAGGTAACGGACAGGGAGTAAACAACTATTATGGGATGGGGAAACTATGACAGCCAGGGAAAGGCGGGAAAAGGTTGAGGGAAGGGAGGCCATCTTGGACAATTGGAACACAATAGAAAAAATTCATAACATGGATAATATGAAGTCCAAACCACATTAAAATAAACTGGAGCTCACGCGCACACCTCCACACATCATTATCATCACATCTCTCCTAGCAAATTATTTGAGATGCTGACCACTCAGTGTAGATTCAGCCCCCCTCTCATTCTTTCCCCCATGGAAATGACTATTCTTAAAACCTTCTATGCGCTGAAAATGTGAAGGGGTTTTTTACCACATCTATAAATTATTTGAAATGTGGATGTAACTGGAAAAAATCATTGGGACTGAATAATGATAAAAAATATTTTCTAGATAGCTGTAGAAGAGTCTTTAGAAAACCACATTTTTAATTAATATTTTGTCAGTTTGTAGTACTGGCATTTATTTGCCTTATTGCTGATGTTGATCATGGATGTATAGCTTACTGACTACTGATGAATTGCATTGATAATTCATGCTAATAAATCCACAGATTACAAGTCCTAATTTGTTTTAAACCATGTTACTTGATATATGTAGAAAGATACCTGAAAATCACAGAGATAAATCTTTGTTTTGCTATAACTTTAGTTTCTCAATGAATCAAAAACCTGTGTAGACTCAGCCATCCCTCTGAACTTTTCTTACCATAGATCTTTGTACCATTCTGGGTTTGGATACCAGGTTTCCCACAAATGGGGAAATACAGATCTAGTCTAATAATGTTGGTCATAATTTGATGGCAAATTCTTTTGCCTTTCTCCAGAATCATTTGGAGAAATAGCAAGCAGTCTTCCTTGACTACTGGATTGTAGTCTCTGCCCAGAAGAGAGCTGTGGAAGGTAGTTCTTTCATGAGGACTTTCTCTTCCTGCTTAACCATCTAACCAAAGTCCCAACAACAAAAATAACAAAAGAAGTTTTATGTAAAGTTTTATTTAGGTACTGCTGAACACATACATGTAAAGAAAACCATCAAACTACTTCTACTTAAAATTATGTATTTTTGCTTTAATGGGCAGAATTTTGATTTTATTTTTTACATCATTTCATCAAAATAGTAGATATTCAACAGTGAATTTAATATATTCTACATGTCTTTTTTATTTGATGAGTAATGAGATCTATGCCGTAAGCATAGGGAAAATTTAAGGTAAGCATGCTGGAACAATAGGGTGGTTAGAGAATATTTACAGTAAGTCATAAGTATTATAACACTTATCTGTGAACTTAACTGCAAAGTGACTTTCACAGCCTGAGGTTTTGGTTGAGAACTCAATGTTTTGTTTACTGCATGAGCTAACTAATCAACACAACCAATTTTTCTGCACACACTACAGGACATCTCTAGTTTTGCTTGCTGAGAAAATTTGTCTTTATGGAAGTATCACACATCATAAACAGTGTGATAGCTGCAGTTGATATTTTAGTGATTTTACATAAATTCAAAAGAGTGTATCTGAAGCCATTTGCTAATATTTTTTGTGCTGTAGTTAATGAACCATAGGAAGGTATTGTTGGAGCTAAGACAGTTTGATATTGGGTATATTTTGACATGCTTTAATGTATAAAGACAAAAATTACATTTCTCACTAAGCTGGCAATAAGAAATGCTCTGTGCTGTGGTGAAGCTATAGACTCTCTTGTTGAGACTAGAATCATGGAATTTAGAAGCTTTGCATTCTTTTTGGCTAAATATTAGTATTATGAACATCACATGTCCTCTACCACCAATAAAGGAGAAAAATGTTATGCTACAGAGATAGGCAAGTGAGGGAGCCACTGACTATGACCTGGCCTGATATTTAGCCGAGTGAATAGGATATGAAAAACTACTGGTTGTGACATGAAAAAATTTTTGATGTAATGGATAACATTGCAACAGCTGGCAAATGTTAACGATTGCACTATGAAGGACCATCACATTTCATAGTTGCTTAGGGGCCAGTTATGTGAGAACTGACTAAATATCACAGACTGCTGGCAGGGGATACTGGGGACCTTTATAGAAGTAGAATTTTCTGATGTCAACAGCACCTTAATAACTAGATTGTAATACCATAAAGGTCAGATATTACCTTGGTAATGGTATAAGAAACAGAAAATTTGGGTATAAATACAGCAAAACTGAGACTAAATGGGGAAAGTTATTAAATGAGAGTTACATGCTTGAGAGGAAACCAAGAAAGGAAAAGGGAGCTATGAGGACAACTAGAAGGAGAGTCAAGAAATGGGAAAGAGATAGCAAGTTTTGTGATTGGTACTATTTGGGGATATCCACTGGGCAGCCTTGCATGTGATCTCCACAGTCTAAGTCAGGGTAATAAACCAGAATTGTCAGAATATTTCCACAAGTAGAAATGCCAGAGAGCAAAGTGCTGACACACGGAGACATCTCGGTAATGGGGTGCTGGTGCCCATTTCAGGTTTGGTAACACTGATATTTATCTACCACTTCCTAAAAGAATTTGACTGCAGATATATAGAGAACAAACTTTGGAAAAGATAAAAGAACAAACTTCAATCAGAACTTCTCAGTTCATAAAAACTATATAGCATTTCTAATAGACTTGGGGAGAAGGACATATACTCCAAACCTCCCTTAATGGAAATCTGTAAAATATAAATAAACATTTTGTAAGAATAGGAAAAATATAGTTGACATTGCACTACAGGAATGGAGTAGATAATATTTTCAAATTTCTTTCAATCTTATTTTTTCATAACTCTATTAATGTTCTTAGTTATTTTTAACACAAATTCACTGAAAAGTTCTTATAAAATACATTGTTCAGCTACTCTGGATACCTTTATCTGATAATGTGTATGGAACTATATATTTCATGCCTGTCCACTCATTTCCTTATAAATGCTGGTTCAATATTCATCCAACACGTGCATTTCTATAGTACAACCTAAAACTTAATTGCAACATTTCAGTGTACATTGACTTGCTGAAGCAGAACTTCATTGATTTATCAGCAAGACTATATAAAATATGAAATGACTCACCTGGGAATATCAATAAAATGGCAGTGAAGAACGTATTTGTTTTCTGCCTGTATTATCTCAGTCCTGAAATAACACATATAAATAAGACCCAAACACAAAAAGTACCGTTTTTTTCTTTTTCCCTGTCACCCATGTCAACTTTTTTTTTTCCTTCTTCTCTTTCAAAAAACCTGTTATATAATAAACTTTCTCACTGTCTTCAGAGTGTATTCCTGAAATTAGGATTTATTTTTGTTGTGCATCATTGTACTTTTGGAGGTATTTCATTCCAACTTTTCTTCTTCATGCACACTTTAACAAAAGGCTGTTAGAGAACAGCCTTTGGTGATGTTAGAAGAAACTTTGGTTTTTTGGTTTTTTTTGTCTAGACAGTAAAATAATGACAGTTAACATCAATGCAAACAAGGAAGACTCTTTTCAAAAAGGTCCATTATGTTCTTTTTGAGATAAAAACTCTTATCAGAAGAAATTTTGAGTGAAATTGAAATCATTATTATTATAAAAACTTTGTAAAGTATTTTTTTCCTAGTTATTGAAGATCAATAACAAAAGCACCAGTATACTAACAGTATCATAAGTTTACAATCAGATGCCTGAAAGTTACAAAAAATATTAGCTTTTTTTTTTTTTCTCACTTCTTTTGCACTGAGGTCTTTCAAAATACATGATCATTTGAAATGTTTTACCTATGGTTTTCTGAACAACTGCCTCCCACTGGCTCTGCTCTGATCACCTAAAACCCATACCCATAGCCAGTTACCTCTTAAAGGATATAAGGAGCTGCTGTGTGCAAGGCTGCCAACAACATGAATGGTTGTGGTTTTAAATTTCTGTCTTGGTGATTGGTGGTAATTTTTTTTCAGATTCCTTCAGATGTTTTTTTTTTTTAGTTTCCTTTTGTAAGCATATTTGTTCCTTATTTCTTTTGTAAGATGTAGGTGCCCAGGCCTCCCTCTGTCAGGCCCAGGCAAGGATGAGGAGGATCTGGGACTGCCCTGTGTTGGACACATGGGAAAATTCCATTTGTCTCCAACCCACCACAGGACATGGCTGAGCCCCACATCCAAGGGACTTCTTAGGAAGGTGCATTTAAGGAGTGGGAACTGAGGAAAACACGAAACAGTCCTGCAGACACCAAGATCAGTGCAGAGGAGGGGGAGGAGGTGCTCCAGACACCTGAGCACCCTGTGATGAAGTGCATGATGAGACAGGCTCTCCTCCTGAAGTCCATGGGGGATCATATGGAGCAGATATCTGTACTACAGCTTGTGGAGGACACCATGCCATAGCACCTGGATGCCTGAAAGAAGCTGCAGACTGTGGATAGCCCACTCAGGAGCGGGCTCCTGTCAGAAGCTGAAGCCCAGGGAGAGGAGCCCATGCTGGAGCAGGTTTGCTGGCAAGACTGGTGACACATGGGGGACCCAACTGAGCAGTCCATTCCTGTAGGACTGCACTCCATGGAAAGGACCCAGTCTGAAGAAGTTCTTGAAGCACAGATATCTTTAGAAAGGACCCATGATGAATAGGTCCTTGAAGGACTGTATCCCATGAAAGGAAGCTCATGTTAGAGAAGGGTAACAGCATATCATGGTTAACCTCAGCCAGCAACTAAAAACTACACAAGCTGTTCACCCGTCCCATCCCATCCCATCCCAGTCACCCCCGTTCCTGCCCAGTGAGATGAGGGAGAGAATCAGAAGAATAAAAGTGAGAAAATTCATGGATTCAGGTAAAGACAGTTTAATAGGTGAAGAAAACGTTGCACGCACAAGCAAAGCAAAGCAAAACAAAAAATTAATTCATTACTTTCCATAGGCAGGAAGTTGTTCTGCCATCTAAAGGAAAGCAGGACTCCATCATGGATGATGGTTTTGTGACATCACCACAGATATCCTGAGCCTACTTTCCATGTTCTTTCCCCAGCTTTAAATGCTGAGCAGGATGCCATATGGTATGAAATTATCCCTCTGGTCATTTGGGGTCAGCTGTTCCACCTATGTCCCCTCCCAACTCCTTGTGCATCCTGAGTCTCCTCACTGTAGGGCTGGTGAGAGAAGCAGAAGAGGTCTTGGCTTTGTGCAGTAACTAAAACATCCCTGAATAACCAGCATTTTTCAGCACATATCCAAAGCACAGCCTCACTCTATTTGCAATTAGCAATAGCTTAAGGGTTTTTTCCCCAAATCAAGGGGGTTTTTTTTGCCTGTGGCAGAAACTGGTAAATGATTGCCCTGTGCTTTTTTGAACCCATAGGCTTTTTTATCTTATTTTCTTCCCCTGTTCCATTGAAGACAGTGAGTGAACCAGCCAAGTCTAACCCTGCATGCATGGTATATATGCAGAAATGTAATTTTTTTTTCCTAAATAAATGAAATAAAGCAAATAGACACTCTTGGTTTCCTTATTGAATGTCGTGTCTTTCCTTTTGGAATTCAGGTCTAATAGGAGTTCGCAGAGGAATAAAATCCAGAAACAGGTAGATATTATGTAGAAATGTGAATTCCATCTTCTCTGGTTTAACCAGGTCTCCGCTAGTTACACACCAATATCCTGTTAAGAAGCTATATACATAGGTTAAATCATTTGTATGGGTTAATTTAACAGTAGTTCTTTTAAGTTCTGTAATACCTTAAGTCAATACATATCTATTCAGAATCTCTCTTTTTTGCTTTTTCTTTGGTTGCTTTTAAAAAAATAACAAATTCCTGTGACTTAATCATAACTAGTATTTTTTAAGATTTGTATAATGTTGTTCTACTTACTCTGAGAAAATTATCTGGAGATATATGAAATAACCAATAACCATCCCTTTTTGGTATCTTAAATGAATCTTAATTTTATAAAGCATTTAAATAGAAGGAGTGAAAAGATAACTCAAAGCCAGTAAACAATATGCATATGTTGTTTTTCTGTGAAGTTAGATATCTATATCTCAAAAGGATCATTTCCTTCAAAATCTGTGAAGTTCTTTCTCTCTTTCCCGCTATGCATTTTACCCTTTACACTGTGGTCATAAATGAACTAATTCTCTTTGATTCTCCTGGCTCTCAGAACGGCTTTTAAACTTTATAGTTTTGTTTCAATTTCTTCTCTTCCACTCTAACAGAGAAAATTCTGTAGGTTATTGGAAATAGTACAAAGCAGAAAAAAATCTCACAAGACCCCTCAAATATATTTCTACTTTTAAAATTTTGTCCTGACAATTTTCAAAAATAAATTATGTGTCATGGATGATATATCAGGAAGCTTCATTCGAGTGTGACACTGATATTCTTATGCTGTTGTACATCCCCTTTGACACTTGTCAAAGTATTGAAATTGCTGAGTTGCAATGAATTCACTGAAAGGGAAATACCATACATTTCTATATTTCAAACTGAAAATTTGCACCAAATTTCTTCTCAGAAAACTAGTTCTATAAACATTGTGTGTGATCTGCTATTAACTTATTCTTCAAAATGAGAAATAAGACTCATCTCCTTGTCTCTGATAATTATTTTTTTTTTAAATACCAGTTGAAAGAGAATAGTCCCTGTGGGGGACAGCAAAATTAACAAACCCCGATGCGTACATGTGGAACAAATTCCTTGTGTGTCCTTGGAGCCATCATTATACAGGTTCTCAGTAGAGTGCTTTCTTTTAATCTTCTTGCAATCTAACAATGAGTCACATATCCTTTATTCTGTCCTAAGGCATAAAAGCCTTTGCTGAATGTGAAAGCTACAGCAGTTTGGGCTGAGGTTTTTTTGTGGTTTTGGGCTGGGGTTTTCTGTTGCATTAGGTTGTTTTTTTTCCTCTTCCCATTAGGATTTTGCGACCTATGCAGGAAATAGAGAATTCAGGCCAGAAATTCCAGGTGAAAAAGACCAGAACAGTGTTAGCCTTTTTCAAGTTAAACTTTGCATCCCAGAGTAAGACAGTCACAGAATCTAATCTCCTAGACTGTTTGGACCTGTGAGTATGAATTTGTTTATGATACAGTTAACTAGACCAAACATATTTGCAATAATATTTTACTCTTCTCTCCACTGTCATGTGTATGTCCCAATATCTATGATTATATATATATCAAGAAGACTGACTATTTAGTTTCTTTACTAATTTATTTCTTTTCAAAGTCTCATTTGGCCTACATTTGAATGAGACTTTCAATATTTTAGAATGTAAACATTTTCTCTCTTCTCTGGTGTAGGAAACTGAGCTGCAGAGAGAACCAGGAGCAATCTGATCTGTGTGAAGGGACTGGAAAGAATGGATAATTCACCTTAACTCTGTCCATTTTTTGAGCCAGTAGGCATTCTCCATCTGGAGTCCACCTGCTTAATAAAGGCTTATATAATAAAATAAATTAAAAAATAGCCAGATATTGGTCACAATTGTTTATGAAAGGCTTTTTTGTACACAACATGTGTCATATGCTTTTTTTATTACAGCATCTGTAAATACTTTGAAAATAAAAATTCTATCCATAGTTCAGAATGAAAAATAAATGAAATATGAAGCCACAGGTTAAGAAACATGTTAATATGAAGTAAATGTAGCAACTGTAGGAGTAGGGGAGCCAATTCAAATTCAGAAATGCCTCAGTCATAAATTGGCAGTACAGTTTCAGAACTTAAAATAGTGATCCATTCAAGAACATTTAAATCTTACTTTCTGTGCTGGCATAATTAATTAACATGGTTTTGATGTTGAGTTTTATGATTTGTGCTGGGAAATGGACTGAGACTACCAATTCATTTCTCATTAATCATTCAAAGATAATTATTTTCAGTGGCTACCATGTGGACTGGACTTGAACGAATGTCTTTAAGTATAAACAGGAATCTACTCCTTAAACAAATACCAGAAACAGAATTCTTGCTCATTATTTTCATCAGATTTGGTTTATCATGCATAAGAAACCCAAGTTATACAATAACAATGCATTTTGAAATACAGAGATAGAGATTGAAGATTAAGGAGCAAAGTTGGGGTCTTTACAAGAACTCTTTTTTTAAACTCTTTTTCTGTAAACTTTACCAATACCTTCATTTTAAGCCCAGGCAGATAGACGGCTACTATATAAGCAGATGGTTACACAGACTTTCTACACCATCACAGTCAAGAATGCTTTTAATAAATTATTATGTCACTTTTTTCCCCAAAAATTCATTTCAATAAATTGTGCATTCTATTTTTCAATCACATCACTGGAATTGATACAATACTTGGCAACAAAAACAGCAAGCCAGTGTTGATAACATGCAAAGGAAGCTATGACAGCAAGACTTTCTTGTACTGGTAATCAGCAGTCCTGAAAAAATACAGAAGTCAAATAGAACATGATACACTTTAAAATAAACAGTTCTACTTGAAAAATTATATCCCCATATAATTGATTTTGCATGAAGTTTCATAAAAACATCATAAAAAAAAGAATTATGTTTGCCTAAGAAGGTGACAGACATTTTGTTTCATTGATACTGAATTGAATAAAATGAAGATGTAATTTAAATAAGTACTAGAAAGTAGTAGAAAATCTTGTGCAGGAAAAGTCATCACATTCTGTGGCAATAGTAATTGCATCCCTGAAAATTTGTACTTGAGGAGAGATGTAGAGCTCTCAAGCTCGAACATCATCAACATTGAAATGACCTTCTTTGTCTAACAGATATTCCACTTACAGTGGTATTTCCACACAAACACTGCCCCAGGTTTCTACAGAGAATTGAAGGTATTATTTGTATAAAGAAATGCAGTGCCACCATATGCCCAGCAGGCTTAAAGCTGTTGAAAACTTGGCCTGTGGTATTCATTAGAGTAAAACCTGTTTTAGACCATCCTGAATAAAATGCAGCAGTAATAAAACAGCTTTGGTCTCAAGGTACAGGAGTGCAATTTTCTCTTTGTTTTGAGCTATAATTGGTGAATATATTAGTATTTGCAACTTGCAAGGAAGAGAGATATTGCCTGCTATTGTCTTCACAAATATTTGTAACTGCTTTGCATCCGTTGCTTTTATGAAGGGTATGACATTCAAGTGCCATGAACTGGAAGGAAAGAAATGTGAGATATTGTTCTTAGAGAGAAAACTGAATGTTCCCCTAGCTACAGGACTGAAGCCAGGAATCTTTCCCAAGGAAAAAATTAGAGATGCATATTCATTTATCTATGAAAGGATTTTCTATAAAGTGTAGCTCTTCTCTATAGGTGGCACAGAATGCAATTAATTAATTCCTAGCTTTAAAATGAAGCAGCATTTATCCAAGAGATTAATAAATGGCATGCAGCCTTGATATATTGCCAAAGCTTGCTTCAGTTTATTTTTGAATGATATACTGCCTTTTCATAAATACACATTCATTAGTAAAAAGCATTAAACAAATGTTGTACAAAAGTGAAAACAAATCTGTTTGCCAAATTGGTTATGCTTGAGGCAAACATAAGGGTTGGATTTTTGTTTGGTTTTATTTTTTGATTTTTGAAATAAAGCAGGACTAGTAGTCCTGACTTTATTTTCATTTCAGCATTTTATGGTTGCTTTCTGAAGTATGCCTTAACAGGTAATAATTTTAAAAATGCTCTACCTTTAATAATTGCTTTCCTGATTTATGCAACAGATACTACATTTGAGCAATGTTAAAATATGTTTTAAAAATACATTTTTCTTCTGCACTTTCCTCCAAAAATTGACAATAACTCTAGGTACATTTATTACATATTCTCTAGACCATTAGCAAAGGTATAGAAATTTGCTTTTGTCCGATACTCAACTGGCAACAACAGTTTTTATGATTATGAAACAAACCCATATCAAAGAAAAATCTAGCCCCAGAGAAACAGAGAAAAATCTTGCTCTTCAAAATGTTAAGCACATATCTGTTCTGTTGATTGTGTTCATTCAGATTAAGGTGGTCAGAATATAATGTTTTAAATAAAATGCAGCACGCTCATCTGCTGAAAGTTCAGGTAAGCCCCCATGTTCATTTGCTACTAAGCTACAAATTTTAGAACCTGGTCAACAGCAATAAAATAAGTGTGATATGAAATTTAGTTGGTCAGAGTGATCTTTCTGCTGAAACATAAACAATCACATGCCAGCAGTCTTGCCACATTGCCTTCTTAGCCTCTGCTGGAAAGAAAATATTGAAGTGAATGACAAGTAGATATGAAACTACAAACTTCAGGGGTTTTAATCCAAAGAAAACATTTCAATAGAACTAGATGATAATGATAATGAAGATGATGATTAATTTTATATAATTTTTATCAGCTGAAAAAACAAAAATAAACTAGATCTGAAAGAGTAGTTTATTAATCATAATGTTACTTTTTGATTACTTTCTGGAAAATGAACTAACAATTTAAAAAGAGAAAGAGGAAATCCAACAGACAATATTTTATGAAGTATGAAATTTCAGTGTGACACAGCATTAAATATTTTGTTTTTTGTAAAAGATTTCGTAGTATGAATAGAGTCCAGAATGCATAACAGGGCCTTGACATAAGCTGTGTTAGTCTTCAAAGTTCTTCAACTGCTATAAAATAAGACTATTGGAAAAATGTATTTGTGAAGTTCCACACTTGAGTCTTCCATGAGGATAATCTGCCATGATATTCATAAAAATGGATATGTGGCCAGGAAAAGGTTGTCTACATGTCTCAGGGAGCGAAAAGTTGTTAGATGTTTTACAGACTATCCCAGGGGAGAAACGGTGCTGACAGAAGATGCCATAGCTCCACATCATACTCCTATGTGGGAATGCTCTGGTCGCCTTTTGGCAGGCACGTGCCATTATATAGGTAAATATGGCATTGTGTATACATCTTTCCCACTGTTTTTACTTGCTCATCTTCCTTGCCAGGCTGGTCTACTGTGGAATTGAGAGCCAGCTCTCTGCAGAAAGAGTGGTGGGTGGAGAATCAGTCTCAGAGATAGCATGCATCCAGCAGCAAAGGAAGGGCAAGACAAAAACCAACACAGCCAACCAACCAACTCCTCATGAAAGATATAAGGTTTAAGAACCATGACCATAAGCAATGTGGATTATTAGTATCTATGCTAGGGCAGCATAGATGTAATGGCACTACATCTGTAGCAGGTTGCTGTTTCAGACAAGAGTAAATCCTCACTCCAGGATTTTGGATAGCCTAATTGCAGTGTGAAATCACCATAGTGGATTAACTCAGCTAAACTGCTAAATCTGGTGGCAAGATTTGTTTAAATGGATTTTATGAACTTAGTACTGACAGAACCTAGAATACAGATTTTTCAGTCCTCAGAATAATATGCGTTTTGAGGACTGACATATGTTTTGGGATAGAGCACTTGCTGTGTAGAGCTGTACATCTGAGTTAATTTTTCAGATGTAAATCTTCTCTCTGTAAATCTTCTCTCATCTTAGGTGAAGATAGGAGGAAAACAACACAAACAATGGAAGAAATATTATAATCTTACCAAGTCTATTTTTATTGCAAGAAGAGCAATAAAATACCAGGTCAAAACTAACAGTAATTCTTGGTTTCAAATTCTGTACATTTTTATTTACTGTTCTGATAAACTGTTTCTGTATGGCCAAGTGTTTTATTTGTTTGTCCTTTGAGAAATATATCAGTGGAGAGACTCCCCAAGGAACACCAGACCTGTGTGTCCTGTAATGCCCAGTAATCTGCTGTTTTCCAGATGAAGAACCAAATTTTGTTTCATTATCTAAGTTTGATTCTCTCAATCATATAGCAAAATACTTTTTTCAACCAAAAATTGTACTGGAGACTCAAAGACATTTTCCAAAATAACAGTCATGTCACAAAAGATGTAATTATCAAATTGTGTTTAAAGAAGCAACATTGCAGATGAAGGCATTTGTTAAATTATTCCAGCTAAAATACTGAAAGACTACAATGACAGGCAGCTTTATAAAGCATTGCTTTCTGCATTCTTTTGTAGGATACACATGATGGTGCTGTTATTCAAAAGGCATCTGCTTTGCCTGCGTACAAGCTTTAAATTCTTTAGTAGGCATGTGGAATTTGTTTGGCAATAAATTAAAAAGCTTTGAATAAATAGTATTTCATGCATTTATATACAGGGGAATGATTTCTTCTGTTTAAGTGGACATGGGATTTCTGCACTCTACAAATGAGGGTGAATATTTGTCCTTTACATATCTCTTCTCATGAAGATCTGGGAACTATCTAATTTTTGTTTCTGGCTTTAATTTTGAAAGTTTTTTCTATCTGATAGCTCTCATTAAATCTCTCTTAACCCATAGGAGTACGTGAGCAGGAAAAAATGCTGTAATTCTGTAATTTTAGTAAGTTTTATTGCATTGCAAACAGTTGTGTCTGTCTTTCATGCAATCATTAAGACCTAATTAAAAACTCAGAACATCTTTTACTCATCATTATATTTTGTTGAGCATGTAAAAGCAAATTGTGACTAAGTGAATTAAAAAAAACAACTCAAAAGTTAAAAAGCTTGTTAATTCTCAAGATTCTGCTGTTCATAAATATGCCATATAGTTAACCATATTGTTTACTACTGTTTGTTCAATGAGGAGAAATTATGGACATCACATAAAGCTCTAGTGTCTTTTACACTTCTTACCGTTTACAAATCAAAATGACCATCTGCTTACTTACTAATGTTTTCCTAGTCAACAGGAATATTTTAGTTGACAAAACAAACCAGCAGAAAAACAAACAAATGTTTCCAGACACATCCTCCCTATCCATCACCATCAAGGGCAGATTATATATAGATTTTTATGCTTTGGGAGAATTTGTACTCTCTGTAAATAAGTATTCCAGTGCTCATTTCAATAATTTGAGAGGCCTTTTATTTCTGAAGTTTGAGAACATTTAGAAATATGTTACATAATTGAGATATAAAGATGTCAAAATAATAATAACTGGTGAAATTTTTGATTGTTCTTCCTTTAAATTAAAGCAAAAGAAGTGAATCTATATTTATAATAGAACTAGTTGATCAATTCTTCATGTTATATACAGGAATTTAGAAACATCGCAGATCCATAAAATGCATTGTCTAGTCAGAAAATGCAAACAAACCATGCACATGCACAACTAAAAGAAAAATTTAACAAGAACATATATAAAAATAGAAATTACAAAATGCACAGAACTCTAGGAGCTAATATTTATTAACTCTATATGTACCATTCTGTGAACTAGCACACACTGCAAGAAAAAGACAAAATATCATAAAGTGACAGTTATATTTTGCTGTCATATAAATTACAAAAACTAAAGAATGTCATTTCTCATGGCTCCAATTCACTGCCATTACATAACTGCACTTCTGGGGAATGATTAGATATTGGAAAAATATCTAAACATGAAATAGAAATAAAAGTTAAGATAGCACAAAATAATTTAATGAGGAACAAATGTAATGAGTCAATTTGTACCTTGTATACAACCTTTTTGCTCAGTGGAACACTATTAGCTTTTGGACATTTTTGGTACAAAGTTGACATTTCTCAGACATTTCTCACTCTTTTCTCAGAATTATTTCTTTAGTTAACTCTCCTAAAAAAGAAACTTTCTAATTATGCTGCAATTATTTATGATTGCTTACAGACATGCTGGTACTAGAAATGGTGATACTGGAAAATTTGGACAGACACAGAGATTTCCTCAATTCTTACTGTGTCTTGACTAACTGGAAGGAGCCCCATTTTCTTTGTGTTGATTTCTTGTGCGGAAAACAAGGCCATCCTAGAGATTAGCATATGGGCCTCCTGCTGTAGAACTTATCAAACTGTGTACAAATAAGATCCTGTTAAATAGTTAGGAAGTGCAGGAACGGTCACATAGAACAGCCTTCTTCTATGTATAGTAAAGTTAGGTAGGATAGGTTTTGTACATGGTTTAAGATACTAGAAACAGGCTTGAAGGGATCACATAGAGCTATTTGGGAGCTGGATTACATGAGTTTACTAGGAAAACATTGCAAAGATATGTCATCTGATCCAGATGAAGATGTCATTGCAATCAAACTCCCGTTGTCATTCAGAGAGCAATTTATTATCTTTTTCAGAATTGTGGAAGGTAAATTAGCTTTCCCTTTTAAAAATTATTTAATTTTTTAAAGGAACTGTCTCTTCATCAATATCTCTGCAACAGAAGGGATAGGAGGTTAGCCATCATCTATTAGATTTGTACCCTTGTATATTTTTGTTTAAGGCTTCTTCCTTTTCCTCTTATCACTTGTTTCAGTAAAAAGCTTCACCAGATACAATTAAAGAATGAGAGGACACTCCTTCCACCAACCTTTGCAAAGACCTTTGGGATAATGGGACAGAATCTCACCAGCAATAGCATGTTTCTCTAGACGTACAGTTAAACTACATTGATTTAAATAATTTGCAATTTTATTAATTGAATTGAATTTGTTCACTGAATTTACCTGCATCAATGAAAAAAATAACACATTTGTACTAGTTAAGCCTTTGTTTTCATCAATATGGCAAAATGTTAACAAGATTTCTCCTGAATTTTAGAGCTTTTCTAGTCTTCCACTTTTTAGTTTAGTTATGAATCCATCTGCTTAGGTTTGAAGGAAATATCACAAAATTATCATCTATGTTGTGTAAGCACTTCTGTCAAATACTTTGTTCCTCATATTTTATATTACCTTTTTACTTCATCTCCTCTGAATACTGAGTTATGAGGCATAACTTTCATTACTTTAGAGTGAAAATTCCAGAAAAATTTCATAGGCAATGAAACTATATTCCAGAATGCTCCTCATTTATTTCTTAAACCTCAACATTAATTACATAAGTTAGTGTCTAGCAACGTTAAACCAAAAAGTTTTGATTATTACTTCCACAGTCATATTCGAAGTAGCATTAATTGTTCTAACAATATAGAATATTAACGACTGTGATAGCTGTGATAGCTGTGTATTTGTTTTACTCCTTCCCTTTTTTCTCTCCCTTCTTTCAGCCAATTTTCATGAGATTGACTTACCCCAGTTTAAGTTTCTAAGTCAGAAATCAAAACCAAAATTTGAAGTGATAAACTTCTTTCTCCTTTTGCAGACATTAGAAATAAACAGCTTCAAAACCTGATTTATCTCAATACCAAATAAAAAATCTGTGGAGAAACACCTCCAGAAGGTACTAATTTCACTCTAATAATACAGAAGAAGCCCAAAATTTTCAACTCACACTAAGGAAAATATAGTTGAATAGACAATTTAAGGCTTTTGTGTACCTTTTATCAGCATCAGCATAGTGGGCTCAGTGTAGATGAAAAATAGGTTCCCATATGTGAAGTACAGCCAAGTCTTCACCTACAGAATATATACACAACTGAAAATAAAAAATAAACTAATTAAACCCAAATAATGTAAATTATAATGGATTTTAACCTACACAAGTGTGTTTACTTGTATGAAGTTGTGCCAAAATTGCTATAATTAATTATCAAGTTGCTATTCTTTCATGGTGGTATGACCTGCATATCATTCAGTATTTGTGATTTATTATGAGACTGATGGTTTGTGTCACTCTAAATTCTTCTGGCTTTTTGATTTTCAGAGTAAAATTGTGTATGTCAAGTTTTTATAATGACTGATGATTAACACAATGCAGAAGTTCACACGATCTTTAAAAAGGAAAAATATTTATAAAGGCTTCCTTTCCTAATGAAAGCCTTAACCAAAAAACACCAAAAAAACAGAAGTCAGTACAAAAATTATTTACAATATGGATCTTTAAATGAAAAAACTGTAATATTTTATGGTTTTTGCCTTTAGATTCAATAATTGTCAAAAGGAATTTCTTTCTGTGTGTAGTTGGGTTGGAAATGTGTTTTAGTATTTCAAAGAGAGTTGTTCGATCTTGCTCTGTAAGTAAAATATCTATAAATTTATTATTTTCTTAAAAAAAACAAACAAACAAACAAAAAAAAAACAAACCCAAAACAAAACAAAACAAACCACCCAGATAAAATATCAAAGTATTAGTGAAGATTTCAGTTCATGTCCAAGAACCTAAAGGTCTTCATCAAGATCTGTTTTATATTGCACTAAATGTTACAGAAATCACAATCAATATTTTCTTTTTAATTCTGTAATCTTTCAGCATACTGTTTTGTTGCTGTTTGAATACAATTATTCTCATAAGCTGCCATCACTGGTTTCACTGCAAAACAAGCAAACAAGTAGTGTTTGTAGTAGCTGTATATAACATTCATCATACTTCCTTGCCATTTCTTCCCCTTCTGGCTTGCATGGAAAAGGGATGAAGCCAGCAATTTCTTCAGGTTTATACTCCATTTACTCCTACTGGTTTGTAAGCAGTGGAGAATGTGCAAACCCCATAATGGTATATCAGGGGAATGCCTTTGTTAAGATCTACTTTTAAGAACTCATTACGTAACCTACTATTATGGAAATGTAGGTCATGTTGCAAATAATAGTAATGAGAAAGCAAAATTTATAACATGGCCTAATTTATCTTACTCAGCTTTTGAAAAATGCAAACATAGTAGATTTCTAAGTTTTGTGGTCATTTTAACTTGCTGATTATCCCTCTGTCAACTTACACTTTTTAAATTTTGCCCACACAGATTTGTCAATTTTGGAAGACATTTTGGCATCTCTTGTTTTGACATGTACTGTATCATTAAAATCAGCCGCTTTTAAGGAAAAATACTGTCAGTTGGAAATATAGATTTGGCCTATTACAAAGCAATTTTGCAACTATATGAGAAGTTTTACACTATGGGATTTAATTTAAATCAAAATTCAATTTTCCAAATGTCTGATTTTAATCAAATATATTTTGCTTGCTAACAAATCCTATTAAGTTGTAGATAGAACCTTAAAAGTATGTGGTTTGTTGGTCAAAAATTTAATCTTATTGGTTCCCTTTGTCCAGTGCCTGACTTAGGCCTGATTAATTAACCATAACACAAAGATGAACAATATAAAATCAATCCCATGGGTTTTATGAAAGATAAGCTGTAATTACCCAGGATGGAAGTATTCATAAATACTTTTCTCTCTTGAATATTTTTTTTCCTCAGTTCAGAGGGGAAATATTTAGTGTTAGTTAACTGACATTAACTTCTTATGATATGCAAGCTATCTCACCTTCCTTAAAAATATGAATGTCAGTTTATCATCTGCTTATCTGCATTTCTCCATTTTTTTATCCCAAAATTATGAGAAAAATTTGTTCTCTATTTGTCCAAGGTCAGTGATAATCTTAAATCTCCTAAATGCACATTTACACAGTACTTTAACAGTTACTAGCATCTGAGGCACATATACACTCTGTTTCATGAGACGATTTTTTATTTTCAAGCCTTTAAAATTTGTATTCAAGCCATGATTTCATAACATAAAGTTTGCCACCATGACAGGTGATTTTCCAGTGCAAACAACATCTTTTATTTCTAATGACATGTTCAATATTACACAAGCTTCAGCCTATTATCATTGGCTTCAGTAATGCACAGAGGGAAAAAAGGTTCATTTGGCTGGAAATTAACATCAGGTTTACTAATTCCGTAAGTCATTACTTGCAAAATTTTCTGAAAAAAATTTCCTCATATTTGCTGTTCCTTGTTATGCCAACATCATATTTATCTTTTGATATAAGTGAAATAAGCATTGTGCTTCTTTTTGGGTTTGGAGATCCAAAGAATCCATCCATGATAAGAAGTACTTCAGAACAAGTAAACTTTTGTTTGCATTGTAATGCAGGAAATCCAAATATCACCAAAGGAGCTCTGAAACAAAACTAGAAGTTTAATGTATTTAGAAGAGAGAGGAAAAAAGTACATTGGGTTAACAAGTTTTATAGCACTTTCTTTATATGAACAAAGTATGGTTTTGATTTCTTTCTTTTTTTTTTCTTTTTTTTTTTTTTTTTTTTCTTTAGCAGTGTTCTGTTTAGATGTAGGTGGAAATCATAAGAGATTGTACCACTCTACCATAGTTCCTTTGCTTCCAGAAGGCCAAAATTCCTGTTTGGAATGATTTTGAGTGCGTGTATGTGTGCATGTGTGTGTACATAAAAAGAATGACTTTATAACTGCAAGTACAAGAAAAGCTAGGCATAATTCTGAGTCCCACAAGATCTATTTTTACGTTGCTGCTAAGCTCTATTTGATTTCCAAATAGGCACTGGATAGTTCCATTTCATTTAACTCTCTCTAAGACAAGAGCCCACAATAGCTGTCTTGAAGAATTGCTTCCAAAGACCAGTAAAGTTGAAAATATATTGGCTATGGTTTATTTATTTTATCGGAGTTCTTAAATGCACAAGTGCAGGATGATAACAAACATTCATGAAGGTATAGTCACCTCAAGTCCTGAGTGCAGTTTTGGGCAGTATAAGAAGGACATCAAACTGTTGGAGTGTGTCCAAAGGAGGGTGACCAAGATAGTGAAAATTCTCAAGGGCAAGACTTACTAGGAGCAATTTAAGTCACCTTGTTTGTTCAGCTTGTAGAAGAGAGGTCTGAGGGGAGATCTCGTTGTAACCTACAATTTCCTCAGGGTGAGCCATGAAGCAGGAGGTCCTCTCTCTGCTGAACAGCAATAGGATGTGAGGAAACGAAATGAAGCTGTGTCAGGCGAAGTTGAGATTACACATTAGGATAAGATTCTTCACTGAAAGGGTGATCGGTCACTGGAACTCGCTCCCCAGGAAGTGGTCATGTCACCAAGCCCATCAGAGTTCGAGTGTTTGAATGATGCTCTTAGTTTCATGGGCTAGTTCTAGGTAGTCCTGTGAGAGGCTGTGAGAATCCCTGTGAGGGATTTGGACTCTATGATCCTTGTGGGTCCCTTCCAAGTTGAGATGTTCTATGATTCCATGAGTACATAGTCAGTTACTGATCACTACAGAAATGTAACCTTGAGAGTCTGATATGACTGTTCTTAGGGCTTAAAAAACCAACCAACCAAACAAAAAACCCCTACATTTCTGCAGAGATGTATATTATCTCATATTTGGGAAAAAAAATAATCTGGCAACAAGAAGAAATGAACACACAGCTATAACCTCAACATAAACAGGCAAATAAAAATCAGAGAAAAAAGGAGTTCCCTGAGTGGTGTCTCTCCCCCCCTACTCAAAGACACTGCAAATTACCAGCATTGCTACTTAAACATCAGCAGGTCTCCCTCAATCTCAGTAGAAAGTTAGCATTGCTTTTAGATTTTACACACGTATCTGTGGAAGTAAGCCTGTTTGTGGGTTTCTCCATAGAATCATGGGTTTGCATGGCCAGGCTTTGGTAGTGGGGCCTACAGGGGTGGTTTCTGTGAGATGCTGCCAAAAGTTTCCTTCACATCCAACAGAGCCAATCCATGGTGGCTCCAAAGATGAATGTGCCACCAGCCAAGGCTGGGCAATTAGAAATGGTGGTAATGCCTCTCTGATACCATATCTAAGAAAAAGGAAAGAAAAGTCATCCTGCAGATAACTGTAATTGTTGCCAGAGAAAAGCAAAGAGAAAATACATGAGAGGAACAATTCTGCAGACACCAAGATCAGTGCAGACAGAAGAGAAGGAGGCGCTTCGGGCACGAAAGCTGAGATTCCCCTGCAGCCTGTGGTGCACACCATGGTGAACCTGTTGTGGTTCACCAAAAAAGAAAAAACCCAAGGTTTTAAAAGCTTTAAGAATTCAAAACTTTCATATTGTTGCTTAACACTGTTATATGTATATGTTATATAAATGTTATATGTAAAATATTTTTCCTAAACTTATTTCAATAACACTTTTGTAAGCAAATAACAAATGTCTGGTTAGTTATCCCTTGTTTTGTATATCAAATGAGCATAAAAAGAAATTAAAACACATTTAAAGAAAACAAAATATCAACAAGAAATAACTCCAAACAATAATGTATTTAATACACCTATAGGAATATGCCCTAGTGACATTTATAGTAGGGATTCACTTTAAAAAGCAATTTACTTCTAAGGTTGGAAAATAAAATAATGGTACTAAAAAGAAAAATAATATGCAAGGTATTGTAAAAACCCAACAGCTAAGAGTAATACGGATGCATTTACAATATTGTATCAGGATATTTTCAGCATTTTGTATTGTCTCCAGGAGGATACTGCACTTTGAATTATTAAGCTTTTCAAAGCATCAGATCTGTCTTTCGGTAATTTGTACAGCATCTGGTTTAATAAGTCTGATCGTGAGTACGACCAATAAATGTCACAAGGATAAATTACTGGTGGAATTTTAACTTCAGCAACGGTCCTGTAATATATTGTCCATGAGCTGATAATGAAGATTAAAATCCTTTTATTCTGCTTGACTGTGAAAAACCTGGAACTTGATTCAGAGCCATATTCTGGACAATATTGAGCACCTTAATTCTCACTGATCACAGAACGTCTTCTGATAAAAATCAGAGTCAAATCTCTATTCAGCTCAGGTTAATGAAAGTTTAGTCACTGAGTGCTGTGTTTTCAGAATTTGTCCCATAACATAAGTTGAAACAGTAGTTCAGTTTAAGAAAAAAATACTTCTAAATTGTATCGGAAACAGAGACTCATGTAATAGGACTCCACATAACATGGAGCTCTACTGTTTTACTTTATTCGGCCTAATGATTTCCATTATCTCTTTAGTTGATAAAATACATTTCAAAAACCAATAATCTCTTGAAATCCACTGAGCCACAAATTAGTCATTAGAGAAAATTTTCAGAGATCATTACCTTTCTATAGATTTTAGCTTTTCATTCCCTAAATACCCATGTCTAGTGTTGATCATAAGAGGAGCAGGGTAAATTATTCAGTTCCAAAAGAATGATTCTAGTATTATTTATGCTATTCACTCTTTTATTATTTGCACTGCTGCATTTTTGTTAAAGGTCAATTCTGTATCACTCTTAACCTTGAATTTATGACCTCGTATGCTATTAGGTTTTAATGAAAAAACAAATAGCATCAACACTTCATTGCGTGCCACTTTAACGACCTACTATTTTCCATAGGAGGAATTTATTGTTTTTCTAAACTAGTGAAATACTCTCTCTCACGCACACACACAAACATACACACACAAAAATACAGGCATAATTTCCAACACAGAAGGGAAAATAAGAAATGTGGTTCATGGTTCCATTTTTTCATTTTCTTGGTTTGCTCATTGTTTTTCCTAAGTTACAACTAAAGAGTCCAGGGGTTTTTTGAGTGGAAGATTGGGCCAAGAGCAATTGAGTTCGGGTTTGTCACAGAAAATGTTCAGTCCACAGCAGGAAATTAGAAGATGGTAGAAATTTGAAATATTTCAGGGAAACCCTTTTCAAAACACTTTTAAAACAGGCAAATAGAATAGAATTCAAAAAGGTTTTACGGGAATCCAATCTTGTAATAATAAGTAATATTAAGAAAAACCTTTCTTCATAGACTTGAATACATTAAAATTACTTATCAAAATATAAGAATCAGACCCATAATTCACCAGGTTTTCCATACTTACATGAAAAAATGTTTCTTCCTTCACTGTAAAGTGTGAAAAAGTTTTGTTCAATGACTTACCAAAGTACTTTCTTCCTAGAAACAAAAAGTAACATCAGCGACAGCTGTGCAATCACTTGGAATGATTTATGTGCCGTGACTATATTGCTGTGTTGTTTACTCTATGCTTATACTGTCTAAATTGGCAATTAGTTTCTGGAAAAATGTATAGAGCAACAGGGAGTTGAATACTTGCAAGGCTGACGCTGCACCCTGCAAGGGCAACACAGAGCACTCTGGATTAAAACCTTAGTGTGGTCCTCAAGTGAACATGAAAGGCTTTGGCCAAGGTATAGTCCTTAGTAGGTGGTAAGATTGAAGATGTAACAGTGCTTCAAAGACTTTTGAAGAGAAGTCAGATGCTTAAAGAGGAGAATTTTATTGCTTGCAAGGGAATTTGCCTTACATTCACAGCTGGAATGAGGACATCATCCAAGAAATGTTAAATTTTATATATATATATACATATACACATATACACACGCAGAGATTATTTTTCTCCTTTGATCATTCTGTGTTTGCTCTCTTAATAATTGGCTTTAAGGAAACAAGTGTGTTCCTGCCTTTTCAAGAGAAAGACATAAATATTTTGAATTAATTGTAGCTTGCAAGAAAATGGATTGTAGACTGGACATGTGGCCTGTAACTTATTGTATGATCACAGGTATTGTTTATGTCTCTCTATCAGCATCATGCAGTGCTAACTCAGGTCATGCCTGAAACTGATTAATTTAGAAAACTCAAGAAAATATCAGAAGTACAGTCAATTCTGTCAGCCTTATGGCAGTACCTCTTTTTAAATAGTTATATCTCAAGACTTTTTGCCAGATATACAACATTAATTTTTAAACTATGGTGTCTAAAACTTGAAACGTGAGCTTTATTTTAAGAAATACTCTGAATCTACATTTCATTTTGACTTGAACAAGTACTCAGAGATATCAACCCCATATCTCAGGATAGACATTTGGAAGAAGAGGTGTTGTGTGAGGAATTAGGACTGAGGGATTATTAAAGGAATCCTGGAAGCATATTTTCTCAATTTTCTGTACTTGCAGCAAATTGAAATAATAGAAGCAAGAGAGTAATAATAACAATAACAATAATTATATAATAATAATAATATACAAGGGGGAATTGTTATCCATATTTTAAGAGCGCTTAATTTCTCATCTGCCATAGCTATGATTAGTAACTTTCTGAATAAAAAGAGAAATACCTTGAATATCTATTTATTTCATTTAAACAGAAGCCCATTTTATTTGTAGACTTCTATATCTGTTTCAAGTCAGTAAATAGCACCAAGTTTCATAGATTTCTGACCTCACCTACTGAGACTCTTTTTCACTGAGATTATAAATGTGTCTGTCTGTTATCTTTGGAAATTTGCATGAATTACATTTACATGTTAAGGTGTGTTCTGCTGATAAGTCAACAGTCCTCCAGATTTTCCAAATCTTATCTAAGATGTCTCAGAAACACAATCTACAATTAAAAAAAAAGAAAAAAAAAAGCAGAGGGGAGGGAGAGAAGACGAGGAGGGAGAGAAGAGACAATTTACTGACATTACAGACCTGGTGCTATATATCATTTAAACTACATCTAATGCATCTGTTTTATTTAACCGTACCTGTTCTCCCTCTTTTCTTCTCTAGAGCATTATCCTGGTATGTCTTTTAAATTTACAGATAAAAAAGTATCTTTACATGCTGATTCCTTGTTAGTGACCAGAAGTGGAAAAGTTTGAAACTTTACAAATATGTTTCATTTTAATTAAAAACCTCTAACCTGACATGAAAACTTGCAGCAGTCATTTGACTGTCATCTTGCCTCAGAATTACTGCTTTTCCTTGAGCCTTTTTGGCAGTTAACATCAGGTAAAGATGTAGTGAAGTTTCAAGTCACTATGTCGGGAGACTCATCCTTGCCTTATTCTCTTTGAAATGGACAGAGATATGCAAATCCGTATACACACCTATGCCAGGGACAAATGCTGCACTCTGCGAGGTGATGAAGTGTTAATAATTCCATCCTTCTCAGCCTCTGGTAAATCTGTCCCTCTTCAGTTCCGGCTTTCGATGCCAATAGCGAGCAAATCCTGGGTCATGCGAGTCGCCATCACACCAGTCACTGAACAGAACCCTGTTCTGTTCCAATAGTGATGTACAAAAAAAAGAGAACAGCTAAGGGAATTCTGTTGGATACATATGGCTCACTCATGTGGTAGCTGTGACTACATTCAATATCACCAAATATTAGTTGACTAATTATTTACCAACAATGAGCAACAGGACTGCCGAGGGAGGTGGGTGGTGAATGTCCAGATATGAAAGGACAAAGATAGCTCTCAAAGACGTGTAAACAAGCCTAATTCCAGAAATGCCTAATTATTTCCATTGGTCACTGCTGGGCATTAGATTACACAACCATATCCAAACCACTCAAGAGTTGAAATTAATCCCATCAATGTGAAGGGTCATTGTTGATGTTGGGTGAGAGATATTTTAGACAATACTTCAGGGAAAACTGAAGCATAAGGGAAAAGTTGTGAAATTTGAATTAACAGTATTTGTATTGGTCTGGAAATTAATATTACTTATATAACTATTTTCTTGCTGCTGCCCCCTTCATTTTAAAAACAGGTTGTGAATTCTAAATATATATTTTTGTCTTTCAATGTCTTTTAAGAAATTTATTTAGAAAGTAAATACTTGATGTGAATTTATGAAAGATGTTTGTTCTGACAACTCATTTTTAGGGGAGGACTCTAAAATCCATTAAGTGCAAAGGATTCTGGGTCATCTTCTGTGTGGACAAACCCATAAAAAACATGGTGCTATGAAATGTCAGTAGTGCTAATTTAGAGAAGTGGAACTACTAGAGCAAATCAAAAGCAAAATACTTGCTGTAGCTGGCTCATCAGAAAGGTTTGTATATCATGAAACTGAGGATTTGCTTTGTATTCCCTATGTTGCACACCTTAAGTGCTGTACACTTTAAGCCTGCAGCAATAGTATTAAAATACTATGCAGGTACAGGGAACTCAGCAGGAAACAACCTCTTCTATACTATCTATTGGGAACAGCCACTGAATAAACAACAGCTTAGAATAAAATGCCATGTTTCAGTTTGAAGAGCACTAGCCTGTTTCCTATAAAACAAAGGCCAGAAATAAACTGACAGTAATGCTATGTTTATACAATTGAAAACTGGAAATGACATAGAGAGCTAAGTTGCTTGATATGTATCAATTTCTCTTTTCTTCTAAGATTAGGGTATAAAGTGGTTTATACCCTGGAAGAGATTTTCAGAATTACTTGACCCATAAATTAAATTCTCCTAACCAAGCAACATCCTTGTGATGCATAAATAGTAAAATATTACGTTGTTGTTGTTGTTGTTATGCTTACATCTCAATTAGCTTATGAAACTAATTTTTCCTCCTTTTAGATATTAGCAAAATAAATGCTTCCTTACCATGCAGATAGAAAAATCCAGGTTGGTTAGGTAGAAAATCGAGGTGATTGTAATTGATATTTAACTTCTTTCTGATTCAATGCCTATGTGTTTTATGCTTTATATACCACTGGTGAAGGTTTTTTACAGGCAGAAGAATAAAAAAGAAATAAATAGCTCCTTGTCCTGGATTCAGCCAGGACAGAATTTTTTTTTTTTTGCAGTGGCTGGGAAGTGGAATGACTAAGGTATTATTCTATATCAGCTCACTTATTTTGCCAGGGGCAGGGGGAAAAGGGACTTTCTTCCTGTGGTTGTTCTGGTGGAGAAATCCACTTATAACAATGAGAAGTCTGTTAATTCAGCATCACAAAGATCAGAGTGCTTTACTAGTCTATACAATTTTTGGGAAAAATAAGGAAAAAATATTAATATTATTCATAAGTAATCAAAGAAAACTCAGCTGAATGAAAAAGCTAGACAAAGATGAAATAAGCTTTAAATAAGTTACTAAAACTTTTATAGGATGATAGGTCTCAGTTTTCTGCAAGATGCTCAGAACGAATCTACAGATATCTGTTGTTGTGTTGCTGAGTTAAAACTGTCTCTACTGGCACTACAGTGAAATCAATAAATTAATATTCTAAAGTTATATTACACATATGCATTTATGGCATGGAAGTTTATATTTAGTTTTTAAGGAATGCAAAAGCTGTGACTAAAGAAACCAGTAAGTTGTTACAGTATTATCTTTAAAGACATTTCATAAAATCAAAACTCAGTGTAAAATGTCAATGTGATATCACTTTCCTCTAGTACTTTTTGCAGCTGAGCTTATTGAAATATACAGTTTTAGGTAAGTCTAAATTTTTGCATTTTATTTTATGAATAATACATTGGTTTAACAATTTTTCCTTTTTAATTAAAGTTATATTCAGATTTATTTTTGAAGTAATATTTTCCTTTACAGTTGCATTAGGTCCTTAATCTTATTTTCATTTGAGTGACAGTAAAACCTCAGTCTCTTGAAACTGCTTTGCTTGTTATCAGCTTCTATTCACAGTATGACAGACACATGATAAGGAAATCAGTGACATTCTCTTTTTATTTTTTGCATTGTACAGAAAAGATGATAGTTTTTGTTTGGTTCAAAATTAATAAAGACCATAGTCATTGAATAAAACTTTTATTGAAAAATACAAATCTATTTTATAGATTTAAAGCATTCTATTTAACACTACTGTATCCAAGTTTACATAAAAATATGAAATTCAACCATTTTTTCAGCCATAGTACAGGACTGACACATAAATACAAAGTTATATTTGATTTGCAACTTAAAATGTAAGTCATTGGGTTGATATCTATCAACAACATTTTGACTCAATTTTAGTTTTGTATGATCATATGATTATGTGAAGAAAATTTGGAGAAGACAGAGCTGATAACTCTTAGGGAATTTTTAGTGCCTTTATTTCCTGTATTATTTGCAGGTAGGTAACCCATTAAAAGTATTTAACTGGACTTCACACTACTGTTTGTTCCATTTTTGTTATACAGGTCAAACAGCAAATAAACCAATGAAAGGTTCTTAACTGGATCAGTGAAGTACAAGGTGCATCTTTTATTGCCCTTAACATGGTTTTGAGATCAGAAAACTGTTCCCTGATTATTTCTGCATGATCCATAGCACCTTTCAAAGAACTTAATGGCATAAAGTTGAGTTGCATCCAAAATATCAATGTAAATTAGTCAGAGGGTAATAGTACCCAAGTTCCTACTGGGTCCTTGATAAATGGAAGTTATCTTCTTCTTGAAATCTGCTTCTGGACAAAATCAAATGAGATGTGTAAGTCTCTTATCTTGTCTTTTTCAGGGTAGCCTGAAGTGTAACTGGCCGTGCACAAAACTAATGGACACCAAGAGGCCAGGGAGGGCCTTACCATGAATAGCCTGACCATGGGGGCCAGAGTACTGTCAGATATGATCAGTTATGTGCCTGTCCTTGGAGCAGTCATGGAGACAGATATATTCTCACAAAGCAGAGAGCAGTTTTTTGCACCTGCTTCAGAAAATAATCTTTGGAAGCAAGCTGAAAACACAGCCATTGAGATTGGCAACAGGCTGCTGCTATGGAGAAATAAACCTCTCAGAAAATCCATCTTCCAGACAGAAGAAACATGAATAAAATTCTGCCATAAAATGCAACCAGTTTGTAGGAATATGATGTTCACCTTAGGAATGGAATTGAATATCTGCATTGCAATTTTCTGAACATGGCCAGGTTGACCTTGGCAAGCAGTGAGTTATCTCTAATGGATGGAGGAGGCCAAAGCTGAATTAAAGCTGAATAACATGGGTGTTTTGCAGTTGTTTTAGTCAAAAAGTAATGATCATCATCTAGTATTCAACAAGAAACCTTCCAGGTAAAATTCTATCCGTTTCCAGAAACGGTTTTGTTTACACATTTGCTTCATGGGTTACATTGCTCTGAATGATTATCTTTGCAGTGCCTAATGTAAGTCCTGTGTCAGCAAAGCAAGCCTTTATTAGCAGAGTTAGTAATGCCTGTTACTATAGTGCACTGCAATGTTACTATATGTTTGAAGGGTGTTATTTTATGTCCCAGAGCATTAATAAACCAAAGCAACCAATGGTATCCATAGTAACAAAACCCCAGAAACAGTAGATTGAAACACTATTCCCAGACATGCTAAACTCCTTCTGAAGCTGGGTCATCGTTCCTCTTCTGTACTATAAAAGACTCTCAGTATTCTCTAAATTAGAAATCTACTTTCAGATTAAAATTTCCACTTAAGCAATCACATTGCACTATACTTTTAATAATGAAAGCATACATAAATTCTCAAAATATCTAGCTTCGCTGTCCTATTTATCTTCGTGTAATAATTAGGCAATGAATCAATGTCCACTTCTCTCAGGTGAATCTAAGAATGTAGTGCTGTGAAGGTGAAGTTAGATTAAATTTTTACTCAAAGGTTAGGGAGAAACTTTCTTCTATGTTTAAAGAAAATTACTCATATTTTTAATTTATACTTTGATTTATTTTTAAATTTAATTGTGTGTTGAGTCCCTAAAATCCATGATGTATGGAGAAAATGTCTTGAAGAAATGAGTTCTACGGAATTCCAGTTATTAGTTAAAAAGAACTATTTATGAAGTATTTCCGGTTGCGGGGGGGGGGGGGTGTGGTTGCATT
>VWZU01006970.1:242-14364 GCA_013397095.1 Sterrhoptilus dennistouni | reverse complement strand
ACATTGCATCATGCCTCCATGAATAGCACTGACAGTAATGGCATTTAATAGTGACAATAGAGTAACAGGTTGTATAACTTTTGTATGAGGTATTTGAATTAATTTGCAGAGAGTTCTCACAAAAATTTTCGTGTTTTTACAATGTGATTGCAGTAATGACCAGGGCACCTGTGCTTGTACAGGGAAGGGAAGGGCAGTAGAAGTCTTAAGCAGTTTGTTTTATGAAAATTACTTACTGGTATCAGACATTAACAAAGAAAATTAATGCTCAGCACTGAATTCTGTTCACTTAAACAGTGTTTAATTTTTTTTTTTTTTTTTTTTTTTTTTTTTAATTTTTTTNTTTTTTTTAGTGAGTGAAGTTATTTCCATTTCACAGATTCAAGAAGAGACAAAACCTAAGAAAGTGACTTGACCCAAAGGCCTGAAGGAGTCCACAGGACTTCAGAAAGGCACTATTACCTTGAATACAGCTTTTGGGAGAGAGACAAGTAAAAATTATGCCTTTGGGTATTGGATCTCTAGGACATCTTCAATAACAGTTTTTATTTTGAAAAATATAATAATATCCACTCTTTTGAAACTTTTTCTCACCAGTCATATTTATGACAGTAACCACTGAAGCCATCCAGATGAGTTGGTAAGAACTGTCCAGGCGTAAGGAGAAAGGGAACACTAAAACTCAACCTGAGAACAGGTATGTCCCCTGAGTGAAAGAATCTCTTTTTGGGCTTCTGCAAGGACCATGCCAAAAGTGGTTGTCTCTCTGATAAAACCAGACCAGGTTTTAGCTAAACATCTCACTGTTTTATTGCTTCTATTGTTTAACAGAGGTGTTGTTTCAGAATGGATAGCATTTCCTCTGAAAGCTTTCTGGTCGTTGATTAACCCTTTCTTTGCCGCAAACGAATGCACAAAGAGGCATGACACAAGCTTTGAAAGAAAATACCTTTGGGTGCTGGCTAGCAGCCTCTAAAGGAAGTAATTATAGGACACGCAAAGAACAGTTAATTTGTGGGGGAGAGAGACACATGGTTTTGTTAATTTCTACACATGCAGTTATACCTCTTTTCTGTAACCTGAAGTTATTGAACTGGAAGCCAGGGCCTGAAATTATCTGCCCTCCCAGCAGGAGTTAAGCATGGTGAGTCATGGGTAGGCAGGTGCCAGTGCTCCTTTGCCCTTTTAAGTTTCAGCCCTGCCACTGAGCTCACTGAGGTCCCACCTCATCTCTTCCCCTTGAAATCACCTTTCAGAAAATTTGTGCATGCACACTTTCCCTGACAGACAAAGTTAAAATCATAGCTTCATCAATCCACACAGAAAACGTATTCTTTTTCATTTAAAAACCTTTCCTGACCAATGTGGTTTCAATTCCAAACATACAGCTGGTAGCATTCCCAGTAGCATTGGATTACTTTCAGCATTTGGAAGTGAAGTCTACCTGGGAGGTCTAAGGCAAGTCTGTGAGATCTGATACCCAGACTTCAAGCTTTAGAAATTTTGATTGCTATTACCTCAGTAGTCAAGGACCAGTTTATTGTGACTACTGGATTTGTAGCTTTCAGTCCTCAGTGAATAAATCATGAATTTCTACACTTGGCAGGATGTTTTTCCATTCACTTTCATCTATTCTAAAATACCAATTTAACATAATATCTAAAAAGATGAGTGCATTGCCTTCTTAAATATACCCAGGTGTTAGCCTCCACAAAGCATTTAACTTCAACTGGTGCTAAAAAACAAATTGACCTAGAAGGATATATCAGGATTTCTAAAGAAATGTATGCTAAATTACTTTGGGGAACTGAATTTGTAGCTCAGCTCAAACAGTAGTTTTCTCTATTGGCTGTGGCACAAAGAGACATGCACTTCCTTCAAAACACATGCTCTTCTGGATGACCTTTGGCAAGCTTCACTGAATCATGTGAATGATGCAAAAGACAGTGACAGCCATAAATAAGCAAACAAATCCCTGAAGGGATTTTATTTTAAAATTTTCTTTCTGCAGATCAACAGAGTTGGAGATACTAACACACACATTGAATATTCCTTGAATTGTACATCAGTGCCATGATTATTTACATGCAGAAATCTATCTGAATTTCAATTACTTAATTGTGAATGAAGAAAGGAAATACACCAATTGTTTCTTGGTCAACCTGTGAGATATTTTTGGTGATGGCTTCATTTTGCAGAGAAGCAATTTCACAAGCTGGCCTGCATTAATGTTTGTATGGCTTCCAGACTATAGCAAAACATCAGCCTGGAGTTTTGCTGAACATTTCTTGAAATTTGTTGATCATCTGTAATGGTTCCAAATGCAGAAGCAGCTGAATGACAGGTACTGGTGGAAACCTCAAGAGCTATTTTGACTTTGCAATGATTTTTACTTTAATAAGAGATAAATATCATTCTAACTAATGCTATCTTTTCTAAATGTTATATTTTTATTTTAAAACCTGCTCGCATGAGCTTAAAATAAAATGAAGAAAACCATACTCAGAGCTTAATTTTGACTGAATTTAGCAACTTTTTTTCTGGAACAGACGAGATTATTTGAAATGACACTTTACAAAATCCCGTGTCAAACTCTTACCATGTATAACTCTGTATGAATAGGTACTAATTTGGCTTGTAATTCTGTTACAGAAAGTGGATTTCTGTTCAGTGGGTTTACAGATGTTTGCAAATTGTATTATGACAGATGGTACTGATGTTCATTTGTATTAGAGATTTACATGGAAAATACAGAAATTTGTAGTTCCTTTGGAAGACTAGCACGGGCTCAATATTGCACAGAAATGCTACAGGGCTGAGAAACCCTGAGCAAACCCCATCTATGTCCATTTACCCCTTGTAGGCAACAGAGCAAGATTTCTCTGTAGCTTTTGAAAGCATGTAGTGACAGGACAAGAAGGAATGGCTTTAAAATGGAAAATGACAGATTATATATTAGGGAGAAATTCATTACTGTGAGGGTGCTGAGGCACTGGAACAGGCTGTGTGGAGAAGTTGTGGATGGCCCATCACTGGAAGTGTTTAAGGACAGGCTGGATAGAGTTTTGAGTAACCTCGTCTAGTGGATGGTGCCCCTGCCCATGGCAGGAGAGTTGGGACATGGTGTTCTTTAAGATTCCTTCCAACCCAGACCATTCTAGGATTTATGCTAATAACCATCTGCAGTTGTAGATTTGCAGCTAAGGAGATACAGTACTAGGCCTCAGCTATGGAGCAGGTGTACTACATTCATAGCCAACACACTGGTGTTTGTTCCCATCCTTCCCTAAATGTCTTCTGTACAAGGAAATTTTTATCTGCATTGTATATTGATAACTTTAACTTGATCACAGTAAGTTCCAAAGTAAATAACAAAGCCATTTAACATCTACCTTGCCCTCTCTGATCTCTCTCTCTCACAAGTAATTTTCATCTCAAAATATATCAACAAAAAGTCCAGTCTTTTTCTGCGAAGGGGAGATATGTATTCCCATTGTGGTGGGTTTAACTCAATTGGATGAGTATTTTTAGATACAACTTAGAGAAACATTACTAAGCTTCCTAACATGACTTAATTGCCTAGGAGAGAAGTAAATATTAGAAGGTGTAATGGTCATTCATATGTTAAAAAAATTCTATGATTCCAAGGAGTACTTACTTGTAAAAACTTTCTAAGTGCAATAAACCATTCCAGGTCCCAAACTTCTGAAAGGAGTTAACTTTCAGATTACTGTGATTTGTGCTTCCTATTCCCATCATTACCAGGAAACAGAAGAAAAGCTTAAAAAAAGAGAAAGCTTTAAAAAAAGTGTAATATCAGGCAATGTTTTCTGTGTTGTACATCATTGCTGTGAAACAATTTCTAGCAAATCTGTAAAGTGATTTATTTCATGATTTGATGGAAGCACAAAGAGTAAACATGCATTTTATTTGGGATGCAAGTGAAATAATGGATACCTTTCACTCCTAATATCTGTAGCCAACATTATATTCTGGTCTTCAGAGTGTATATGTATCACATAAAATTCTGGGTCATCCACTACATCACTTGCACTGGACAAAGATTTTCTTGTGAAGATCTCTAAGAGGAGGTTTCAGAGCAGATGCTAGTAAGGAGACCAAGAAAAGCAGTTTCCTTTTTAATAACTCAAGAAAATTAACACATAAGTGATGCAGGACCTCGTTGACATCTCTTCATTAATTAATTCCAAATCTTCCCCAGCCTCACAGTTTGGTGCAGGGATATCCAAGGTCACAGCAACTGAGATTTGTTTTTGCAAAGGATAAAGACCAACCCTTGGCGCGCAAAAGAAAATTCATGGGTAGAATATCTCAAATTCCCTATTTCTCTTTATAAAGGTTTATCATTTGGAAGTCTAATTCTGCTGTGATTTGCAAAAATGTAAGAACTTTGAGCCAGTGTCCAGATATTCCGTTCTTTCAACAGCGTGAAGACAGAATCAGCCCTCACTGAAAAGGAGTAGTAACTGCACCAAATCAGTTTAGGTTCTCCCTGCATGTATAGCAGGTCAAAGGACTTTATTGTATGTTTTGTTGCTTCTTCTAAAATTTTAGCTGCTGAGCAATTTTTCTTGATTTAGTGCACATGGAAATAATTTTGAATTATTGAATTACTGGTTTATTGCAGCATTGTGTGAGAGAGTGCAAGAGGAACTACAATGCTGTGTTTGCAAGACAGGATAAAGATTTTAAGATACAATAAAAGAATATCACCATTATGCTTGAAAAAACTATATAAACCACATGTGAAAATTGCACAGTACTTTGTTTTCGGAACATGTTATGGACATTTTAGCATACTTTAAACTGAGAGACACAGGACTAATTTTGAATTTAAAGTGAGTTGCAGTCTTCTGATACCTCTGAAATATCCTTTATACCTAGAATCCTTGTGAAAGACTCCTATTTACTGAGCCAGTATCATATGAGTATGTACTTCCACAGAGGAGAAAAAGTGAATCTAATACTATCAGAAATCAGTGAAAGGGGTTTTTTTAATTCTGACTTGCTGTTTGTAAATCGATGTTAAGAAGCATATGAGGAAAAAGTAAAAAGCAACCATAGGTTGTGGCACTCTCTACCACAGAGAGCTTATTTGCTATGTCCATCAGCTGGTGCATACAGGTGAAATAACCCAGGCTGGACAGATGCCCGGCAGGGAGTTATCTCTGACACCAAGGGGGTAAGATCTCCAGCTGAGAAATAAACATCTTTGCCTTGAAAATGAGATATAGAGAAAGACAAGTTAGGAATCATTGACTGAAAAACACTACTTTTACACTATAAAAGCTACACAAATTTTCGCAGAGGCAGAAGTCTCCTACATACCCTCTGGAAACACGTAGGGTTCCTCCCCAAAGCATTGGATACATCTTCATGGTAACTTTTCCAAAAAAGTGGAGTCACCATCACTGGAAGGATGGTCTTAAAAACAGACTGGACGTGGTACTCCATGCCATGATTTAGTTGAGGTATTAGGGCATGGGTTGGACTTAGTGATGTTGAAGGTCTCTTCCAGCCTAGTGGTTCTGTGATTCTGTCATTCTGTGAAATTGAGAATACGGGATTTGGATGGTAAGATACATAGAATCCTAATCTATATTATTTCTTCACTAGCTGTAATATAGCTATATTATTCCAGTGCACTGAATTGTTTATCTACTACTAGTGTTTCTTTTGTTTATCCTGTGTAGTAAGCCATCTTTTAAATCTTACGTCTGTTAAATTGGTGTCTATTAAATAAATAACTCGTTTTATAATAGGCCTAGTTGGCCATTATTAAGAACTTGCAAAGAAGAGTGGGTTTTAGGGCGCTAGCCACCTCAATAAACTACTGCCTACTATCAGAGGCCTGGGCAGAAGCAAAACTTGTTTAAACTGCCCTCTCCATAACAAGATTCAGAGATATTTTTTCTGATAAGGTTTATAAGTAGACTTTAGTTCTCAATAAATTTACATCATGATACATTTAAAATTTCAAATTTATTTTGTTACATAAGCTGGCCCGAGGGCTGCCCGTGGGGCTGGGCCCTTTCCCCGCTCCGAGCTGGGCCCGCCCTGGAGGAGACCGAGGGCTGGGGCAGGAGCCTTCCATCAGCCGGGCTGCCTGAGATCTGCCCGAGGTTTTCCCCCCATTCCCGCGGCTTTGGAAAATCCTGGCTGCCGCCCGGCAGAAATCACACGGCCGCCGCAGGCCTGGGCAAGCTTTAACGCTTTCCTGCCAGGAAATGAGACTTCCAAAGCACTGGCTCTTCCCGGAATAAGAACAAAGTAATTGAACATAGAGAAACCTTAGCATAACAGTCAGATAAAAAGAGTAAGAAAAAGATTAATTAGAGAAAGGATGAAAGAGTTGCCTCCTGGCTGGACTTTCTTGTTTGAGCTATGAAAATTAACTCTGTTAGTAGATTGTCCTTTAAATCACGGAAAAATATGCATCTGAGGAGATGATTTGTGGATTTTTGAGCAAAAGTGTTTGTGATGGACTGTATAGTCCCATGAAATGCCTGAACAGAAAAAAAGAAATAAGAAGCTCCTGCACCAGTAAAAAAAGTGAGAAGACATCTCTGTTCCTTGAGATGAAGAATCCTTTGCTTTATAATTGCTTATCTTTAAAAAGTGACACCCCAGATGCCTGAGTTCCACAACCCATAAGCCTAAGAAACTGCTGATTAGAAGAAACCACATAGAAGCAGGTTTTCCCCAGGCAGCTGTTTCTGTGAGAGTTCTGACCCATAAAAGAACTTTTCTAAGTTGTCAGTGAAAAAATTCTATGGTAAACAAAAGAATCCTCTCCTGAAGAACTGATGAAAAACTTTATTTAAATAATGAAACTGACTGAATGTCACAGATTTTGTCTCTATGTTGTTTATAAAAAAGTGAACACTTGTGGGGGAGGAGAAAAGTTAAAAGTTTTAAAGTTTCATTGTTTTTCTTTTCCTTTCTCTGTGTTAATAAACTATCTGTTTACTTTTAAGTTAAACCCGTTTTGCCTTTTTCTCCCAAAATACTATCTCCCACTTAACAAACAAAATTAAATAAACGTAAAACCACCACAACATAGCCATGGAGTTGAGAGATAATCTTTTTGAGATGTGAAAGAGTAATAGCTTGTGAAAGTTCAGGTTTCATAAAAAAAATAAGTTCCTTTTTGAAACAGTTTCATTGGTTTTTACTTGGGTTTTCTTTGCTGTATTTATACATCAATATTCCTGCTAAATAAAGGGGCCTATGTCTGTAATACTTTGTGGTTTCCTCAATTCCAGTTGTCTTTGAAAACACTGGGGCACTTTTCACTTGCTATAAAACATGCATACAGAAATAGCTTACGGAAGGAAGTCAGAGTTAACATAGATTTCATGGATGGCAGCCAAAAAATATAGGAAGATCAAACATGGACAGGAAAATTATGACTGGAAGGATGGGATGGCAGCAGGGCATGAAAATACTTCTGTTTTCATATGCTGCTACAAAAGGTAAACAAGCAAGCAAATGTGCTCTTGTATCTGTAGAGAGATGTGTTACAGCTGGAGCACTCAGAATGTTTTTATGCTGAATGGTTCTGCCTCTGTGCATATGAAGCATCATTATTCAGTGGAGGTATTGAGGACCTGGGATATTAATTCCCAGATATAAGGCATCCAGAGAGAAAAGAAGACATTAGAAATTCTATTAACTGACTGATGACTTTAATTTTGATTTTGAAGAGAAATAATGGCAACTGACAAACACTCTGAAGAAAAGATGTACTGAGCCCAGATCCTGCACAGGAAAAAGCACTCAACATATTTCTGAAACAAAGATAATTTGGAACTCCTGACCCACCTTTGTCCCTAAGGAAGGTCAGAGACAGCAGAACCAAATTGTGTCTTGCCTACTTGCTGCCCCACTCCAATTACAATTTCTGCTTTTGTATTTCCCAGTAGTCCTGCAGGATTAAGACATATTGCTAGAAAATAGAAGCTGTCTGTTCAAGCACTCATAGAGTGGCAAGAATCACTTGAATCTTGATACTATAGTTTGACCAGTCAGATACATCTGTATCCATCTACCCAGTATTATTTTATTTCAATAACATGCCTAAGGAAGGGAGCAAGGACAGGTTGAGCATACCAGAGTATTTCACACTGTCATCCATTGCTGTAAAAACTGAGGTAGTCAGGGCAAGTCACTGGCTGTGCTTTGAGCTGAATTCAGCACAAATGTCATACAAGACTTGAGCTGCCTGAGAGTTTCAGAGATGCTCAGGCTGCCCTCCACACAAAACCAAATTTCTGGCACTCATCCTGGTCACAGTGAAACAAGCAGCACAGACCACATGGTGATCTGCCACAGAAATTTCCTCTCCAAAACTGACCTACTAATTTTCTTTAAAATGCTTAGAAGGACAGGCAATCTTTCACAGTTGTTTGAAGTGTCCTAAGAAATAAAAAGGCATTACGCTGACTTAAATAATCTATCTGCCTGTCTTAAAGAAAGACTGCAAATGTCACTTAGAAATGTATTACCTATGATGATCTAATACATTCAGAATTCAGACAAGTGGGATTTCAGCTCTGTTTGTGTCCCCAGAACTTCCTGGTGAATGACTGCAATAGCTCCAAGCTGTATGTAATTCACCCTGAGGAGTTCCATGCCCTTTTTGCTAGCTCTGTTATACCCAGGGCTGAGATGCTGAACTCATCTCAGTGGTAAAGTTCTGACCCTGGGCAGCCATCCCTAACCAGTTTTTAGATAATCAGACTGGCAAGCAACATTTCTGAGATCTCTATTTACCAGAAAGCCTACCACCATTTTCCAGTAGTGATTGCTTCTTCCAGCTAGACCACATATTTGGGACACTCCAAAAACCTGAAGATGGGATTCAGTTGGACAGTTTGTCAGCACACATATCTCTTAAAGGGATGGGGGGCCACATGCCTTTATCATTTTTCTAGGTTAATCTTGAGATAAAGAAACCCTGCTAAAACCTATCCCCTTCCACATGCACCTCATAATCCAACCCTGTCTCCCAGCTAAACAAGGCACCAGGCAGAGACAGGGGTCAGCTGCAGAGTTTAAATACCCTGCTTTGGTCTTCCCCCAAACCTGTGCATGATTAACTGCTCCAGATGGATCCTTATAGCTTTGGGAGGCCTAATGAGATTAATCAAAGGGAAAAGAGCTGGCTGATGTCATCATGAGAGTTCTACCAGTCCATTTTCAAAGTTTTGGGGAATCTAGATGGGTCCCAGTTACCTGCAAATTGGCAAATGTGATCATTTTCAAGATGGGGAAGAAGGATGACCTTGGAAATAGCAATGTCTTTAAATCACAGGAGTTCAGGAAAGTGGCCTAACTCAGGTCATATATTCCATAAATCAGACATCTCTCTAACTTTACTGACATGTAACTTTAGCTAGCAATCATTACAAAATAAATTATACAATTTAAATATTTTTCCATCTTTTGAATGTGTACTAAGTCCATAGAATGCGTGAATCTTTGAAAATACTTGTAGAATTAAGATTTTGATCAAGCGAACACCATGGGAACTGAGGGACTTACCATTCTTTTGGAAATACATATTTTTTGTTTGGACTGCATGGAGTTCATACATGAAACTCTGGGATGCACCACCACTGGGATTTCAAACTTCAGATAGAGCTCTCAGCAGCTCATTAGCTGTGGGATGCCATTAGAAATTAGGCAAGCGACCACTGGCACAAAATAGGATTTAACAGTTTACTAACACCTTGGTGAGGGCTTGAAAGGATGTCAGTGGCATTTGAAAAATGGCAGGAGCAAATATGAACATTTTGCACTAACTGTAGCTCAGACATTTGCTGGCTTGAGATGCAGTTCAACACAGCAAAGAATGGGCATAACAGAGAAGTCTATACAAAACATTAAAGCTGATTTCTTTCAGGATGTAGCTGACATTTACTGACCAGAACAGATTCTGAGTGCTTTCTGGTTTGTTGTCACAGAGCTAGCCAGAGGGAAAGACCTATGGTGCATAGTCCTTACCCACATTCCCACAAATGTGAACCAGGCCCTGTGTATGCAAGGTAAATTCCGTTCTCATCGAGAATATTAGGTGTTTAAGTGATTAACAGGTATTGTCAGACATTATGTTATTACTTTTTTTTCCTGAGTATTGTAGATCTGCAAAGATCAGAGCAATCAAGAAACTGTCTACAGGTGTTCAAATATGAGTTAAGAATAGCTGTGTTTGCCAGGGTCAAGGAAAGCACTACGTAGCCTGATGTACCAAGGCTGAAGATACTCTTGCTACAAGAATACCATGGTACAGTATGTGGCATGCTTAGAAGCAAGTGGCTTAATAGATTTTTCTGAGTGTATCAAGTGGAAATTAACCAGTGGCCTGGATAACACATCTCTGGAGCTCTAGAGCTTAGCTATCCAACTAAACAACAGAAACATGAAAATGGTGGTCTCCCTGGCAACAAACTAATATAAATGTGTGTTTGCCTGAAAAAATACCTATAGGTTCAGGGCTAAGGCATATCACTACTAATGCTGAATGTTTCATTTTAATGTATCTGACATTTTCTTTTAATAAGCAGCAGTGTCATAAGTGATGGCAGATGATCAAGACTCAGAATTCTGCAATAAACTGAAATAATAAGAGATCTACTCTAAAGTTCTAGTGACAGAATTGAAGTTTTAGTAAGTATTCAAGACCAGGTGACATGGGGGATCGGGTCTAGTGGAAGGGGAATTGCAGTGAGATGAGTTTTAAGGTCCAGACCATTTTATGATTCTATTGATTCTTTGGACATCTTACTTTATTGATAAGAAATAAATACAGACACAGCAAGGTATCATTAATGTCACCTCATAGAAACCTCAGACCTTTACTCAAACACATAGTTAGCATTAGTTTTATTTGTTGAAGGCCTTTGTTTGTGCTTCTAGGAGTTCTGTTTCTTTTCTTATCCAAAGGACAATTGTCCTTCAGCTTCCTGTCTGAAGCTGAGTTTTCTCTGTCTTTTGCGAATGTTACTGTGGCGTAATGATAACCAAGAGAAGTTGAAGCAGCTGGTGTGTTGTTAACATACAATCTGTACTTTGCCTCCTATCCTAGGTTAATCTATCCTATGACCTTTTTTAACTAGCAAGCTTCAAGCAGCTACACTTTGAAAAACAGCAGTGATGTAATTTATGCTACATCTCAGGAGTCTGGCTCTTAGAAGTCATCACGGAAGCTTCCTATTTTAATACATTCCAAGTGCTGCTGCAATATCCTTCTTCCAGACACCAACACGTGTCCAAATTATCTGACAAAGTGTTGATAGACATCCAACCGCCATATTCAGGTGAATTAAGATGTTAATTTCCACCCCCTCTTGTTAATCTCCACAGTCTGTTGTTCTTCTAGCCTGGGGAAAACATGGCAGGAAGGAAGCTATGAGTGGTATTTAGTAAGAGGTTATCTTTGTTCTGCTCCCTCTATATCTTCAGTGACTTTTCTGTTTCTTGCAACTTTTTTTTCCCTAGTGCCCTGGCCATATGGCCAGAGATGACTGCACTGTATTAACAGTATGAGGCACACAGCAAAAAGAAGCCATTCACATTTTAAAGATGTCAGAAATGTTTCCAATGAGTCTTCAGACCGAGGTGTGCTGTACCGCAGCGTTCTTACATTGGTGCAAACTGCAGTGAGTTTGCATAAACTGAGGTACAAAACTAAGCATGGTGAACAAAACTAAACATAATCAAGTGTTGGCAGAGATTTGGGATGACCCATTTGAAGAACAACAAAATGTAAGCACACTGTGAGACAGGCAGACTGTAAGGTATTATATATTAATAGAAAGGCATTCAAATCTATTTGGTTTCTGCATAACCTGCATACAACATAAATATATGATAGATGAAAGCCATTTAATAATTGCAAGTAATTACCAAAATTACCTTCCCTGTAGATGGCAATTGTCTGCTTGAGGAAATATTTGCAAATTGGTTTGGTCTATTTAAAAAAAATAGATTTTTTTTCTTCTTTTTCTTCATTTTTTGTTTTCCATAGAAAAATGTCTTTCTACTTATCTCTTTTCCTTTGAGTTTATTTGATAAATTTGTCAATACAAGTGCACACAGCTGCAGTTGAAGAGCATCTAAGAGGCATGCCTGTGCCAATGCGTGAAAAGGGGAATTAAATACATTCTGAAAAGGCAAAGTAATTGAAGCTGCCAAAGGTTTGATTATACAAGCTTTGATTTTCAGCTCATAGTAGCACACTAAACTGACAGGATCAGAGCACTTCTCAAGTTTGCTTTTGGGGGGAGAGTGGGGAGGAGAAGACATCAAGTTATATGGATTGGAGCTAAAAGGCAAGTTTTTAAGAATAAAATGCACATCTACCACCAAACTATTTAAATAATTTGTAAGTGCCTTCCAAATAATCTAGAATAGCAAAAGGTCTCCTAAAGGTTACATCATACAGCTGAAAATTTCTATTGTCACCTTCAATGCAAATTTCTTTCAATTGTGTATGGTTCGGTGTGAGCCACTTTCTCTTCTCTATGTACCCAGGATAAATTAAGAGGCACTGAATTGCAGAGATCTTAGATTTCCAAAGTATGTTTCCTCAACTGTAAAACTGAATTACAATACTTACCTACCTACAAAAACACAGCTCTTCTGCGGGGTCTTCCAGGCAAAGTGTGATGAACTGCATGGTGCTGCATGCGACACTGAACTGCTACATCTTGCCATAAAAAGTTCTTAGCTGGCAGAGAGCATGAACTGGATGTTATTTATAACCTTCCATCATCCTGAGTAGCCATTTTTCATGTGAGACCATTCCCTCTCCAGTCAAGCCTGAACATCTATCTATTTATTTAAGCTAGTTTCATGGGGATTGCATGCTGCAGCTGGAAAAGTCTTTGCTGAAGGCTTTCACTGTTTCAGAGGTTTTCTTTCTGCCTGAGTTGGGTGTTGCAATTAGAAGATATGATCTTTCTTAAACACCAAGCCATTTTAAACATACTCACCAAAGTGTGCTCCTCACTAGAAACTGGTGTCTTTCTTGTATGTAATTTCCTTTCTCAGCAGCATTGTCAATGGGATTATATGTTTATTAGTTATTGCATGAGCTTGATTATCTGAAAGCAACTTTAAAATGTTCCAGCAGCTGAGCAAATTTGAAAGTGGACCTTGTAATGTTTTGCATATGGAATACAGCACTTTATCAAGAACTTAGTAAATAGACAAGTACAAGAAGCCCCAAAAATGTGCTATTACTTATCACCCACACCAAAAGTTACAGAAATTATCCATTGTTACTCTTCATGTTCCATTAGCAGTAACAATAGGTCATAATGAGTATGACTACCAAAGAAAGCGGTGGTGAGAGAAACATTGTTCATTTATTTGTTAAAACTACAGCCAAACACATGATGAGAGAGTCTCTACACTATCTCCTCCCCATAAGGAAATGTCAGGTTAAACCTAAGTTTTTATTATTCCTCAAATACAAATTTGATCACCCTTGCAATCCTGCGCCAACTCCTTTCCTTGTCAAGTCTCCTGGAGTAAAGGTCCTGGAATAAGGGTCAGAATTGTGCTAAGTGCACTCAAAAATTTGAAAATTAAATAATGCCTGCATTGTGGCATATCAGTGCTACAGTCCGTAAGTCTCTGCTTTTGCTGCTCTGCATAAAAGAAGTCAGGTATCCAAGAATGCATATACCTGGGGCTGATCTTCCTCTGAATCTTTGCTGGACACCCTCCGTAAAGACTTCCATCCTTGACCAAATAGTCCTCAGTTGTGAGTCATTCAGGAAGTGAGGGGTGGAGCTCCCTGTGTTGCTGAGTGGCCCATTATAAGAGGTCTGTAGGGAGCACGGCGAACAGGAGCGGGCGTGGCAGGTCTCTAGGGCGTGGCCAAGGCAGTTTGTGAAGCAGTTTGCGCAGGCAGGGTTGCTAGTTCTCTTGCTGGCAAGGGGTACTATGTGTTGTGTTGTTTGAGGTGTTTCTACTGGCTGTTTGGTCTTGTGGTTTCTGTTAGTAATGGTTTCAACATGGTCAAAACCAGTTGTTGGTATTAGTGCATGTGACCAAGTGGAGCCCTCCAAAAAGGATACGTCTGTACAGA
>VWZU01006957.1:0-11165 GCA_013397095.1 Sterrhoptilus dennistouni | reverse complement strand
TTGCCGCTCCCTGGGGCAGTGGGCCTGGGCCTGGGCAGGGAGCCACCCCCGGCTCGGGCGGATGCGGGGCCGAGCAAGCCGATGCAGCAGGTGAAATGCGGCCGGGCCGCGCCGAGCCGAGCCGCGCCGCCAGACTCGTGCGGGGTGGTGGTCCCGGGCTGCCTCCCGTCGTACCTGGCTGTCTGTGGGGGGAACTCCCTCTCGCACCGTTCTAGCTCTCGGCGGGGCTGCCGCCTGGGGCCGAGACTGTGCTGTTTGCGGCCTCCGAGCAAGGCCGGCGGCCGTGAGCTCGGCTGAGCGAAGCTGGCCCGGCCCTGACTCGGAGTACTCCCTCTTGGCGCCTCCCCGGAGACTGCGGCCGGGCTCTGTCGGGTGCCCTCGCATCTCCGAAGATGGGCGGCTCGTCGGGAGCACACCATGGATTTGTGTCCGTTCCAACCCGGGCTCGCTGGCACTGGCCTGGGTGCCCCCGTAGCTTGCTTTCTTTCGCTTAAAAAATAAACGCTTTTACAGAATGACAGTGAAAATACTATCGGGCGTGGCTGTTTTACTGTGATCAGGGCAGGGTTCTGTCCTCTCCTGGAAGTGGGTGGGGAGCCAGGATCACCTGTTGGTAGTGAAAATGGAGGGCCAGGTAGCCAGGCCAGTTTCCCAGGCTGCATTTGGCTTCTGACAAACGCAGGCAGATTTTACGGCTTTAATGAATAACCCAATTGAAGGAGAATTCCTCCTGGTCTCTCTGCACCTGGGATGGTCGGGCAGAAGTGGCTAAATTAAGTTTAGTTATGCCAGGAGGAACGTGCAGAGCCTGGCAGAGGCACTATCCTTGCTGTTGCCGATGCCAGTTGCTGTTGTGCTGGTTTGCCAGTGGTTTTTTTTATCCCAGATTAAAAACTTGACTGATTTAAAGTTCCTGCAGTGTGACTCTCTTCAGGGGTACCAGATTTCAGCTGGCTTCTCACATTCTCGTTGGCTGGAGGGGAGCTGCACTGGCATTTTGCTCAGTCCCTCATTGATGATATAAGGTGTTTGGAATAATTTTTTATTTCTCTTGCATTTGAAGTTGTTTTATTTCTTTTTCCTTCTGCATCTCCTGCAGCAGACCAGGGTTTTAGTTCGTCTGTAAGGAGCCTCTTCAGAAGGGATGGCAAATCCCATTGAGAGTGGCCCTAGAATACCAGAATTCAGCTAGAGCAAAATGATGAGCACGGCAGCATTCTCTCATTTTGTCAGCAGCAGCAACTCACAGAGCTGCTTCTGCCTCCCTGCTTGTGGCAGCTGAAGGTGCTTGGAGATCGAGGCTGTAGGTTCCTCATTTTGGCATAAATTCTAAAACCTGATGAAATCTTGTAAATTTGAGACTATCATTCTACTAGCTGGTGCAGAGGAGTACAGAGCTTTTTGTGCTGGATTTCACTGTGTTTTACCTGTGTATCCCTCGCTGACTGTCTCTAGTGCTTTTGAGTTTGGTTTTTGCTGGGTTGATGAGACAACTCTTCCTGTCACTTGGATGGAGGCTATTTGGAGGAATGCTGAGATCATAACGGATTGTAGGAATGCAGATTTAGAAGCCAGGATTTTGGTCAGATAGTTCATGTGCCTTCTGTATTCACAACAGGTTTGCCTAGCTGAAACAGATGTCTTGGCCTTAGCTGGGAGAACATAAGCTACAGTGAGATCTCAGTCCAGGGATCTGGTGCATTTTGTAACTGAGAGAATTTTATGGTTGTCTTTGTGATGCAAAAGTCTGCTTTCAGCCTGATGCTGACTGGATTTGCAGCAGAAATCCTCCTGAGAGACATGCATGTGTAATATGCCATGCAGAACAGGGCTCACAGAGTGCTGCCTTGCTTTAAGAACACAAAAAAGAAGCCTCTCATTCAACTGATTTACTTGATTTCTAGAAAAATGTAGTGTTCTGTGGTGCAAAAATTAAAGAAGAGCCTGAGATTCCTGTAGTGGGCTGCCTATGGGGTAAGAAAATTTTGTGGATTTCATTGTCTTGGTGTCTGAGCTTTGAGGCATTTATAAAATTCGTTTTGCCGTTCTTTGGGGCTGCCTTCACAGGATTTGGGTAATTGCCTGATAGCAATCAGATAAAGTTTTGTAAACCAGAGAACAAGGGGTTTTTTTTTCCCTGAGAGTCATTGAGGGACTGTGGGAAGAGCTTTTAGATACATAGAATCGATTTTAATGGAATTACTTCTGCAATTAAAGGCAACAAAACATAAACAGCTGAAGGATTCTGACTTCTTTGGCCCATTTTCTGCTGGCAGTGCCTTTTAATAAATATTCATATTCATTAACCCTTTTTTTGAAGTCATATGTGTCATATCTATATTTCCTGATGAGTAAATGCTTTAGTAATTATATTACTTGGTTGGCATTTTACTTACAGAGAAAAAAGCTTTTCAGTTTGGGCTTGCTGTTTTAGCAGCATGTTTTTGGCTGTTTGAATTAAACAGCCTCAGGATGGGTGCGGAGGGAGATCTTCCAGCCTACCCAGAAATACTAAGGTTGCTAAAGTCCTGTTAGCTGGGTGGAAGGACTGGGAATGGTACTGAATGTACTTGTTCAGCAGGAAAGCTGCTGTTCTGGCTGGCTATTTTAATTTGATCAATAGAAAATATAAGGGTTTGATGTGTTTTGTGATTACAATGAGGATTCAATTTTGTTATTGAATCTTGAGTTATTTTAGTATAGTTTGTTGGTTTTAGTTAATTCAGATTAATTTAGGCTTTCATTTGTGTTTGCATGAATACCAGTTTCCATGTTTTTAGCAACTTTAATTTAGGAATGAGTGAAAACTTTGACACTTCATCAGCCTGCCCTGGAGCTGCTGATGGGCTCTGTGTGTCTCAGCTGAGCCATGGCTTTGCAGTAGAGGGGTCTTCTGGTTTTTGCAGGGCATCCAAGCCTCTGACTGTTGTGCAGTGCACAGACCTCCACATCCTCCGAACTGGGTCCGTGTGTCCTGTTCTGGTTTACCTCTTCTTGGCTTAACTAAGGCCATGAATAAACATCCTCTCTAGTAGCTAACTTTAACTGCCAGAGAAGCCCGTGCCCCCCAGCAGGTCATCTCACTCTTGTCTGCTGGATGAGCCTTTTCCTGGGTGGGCTGGATTGTGATAGTTCACTTGGCAGTAAATGACCTGGGATAGTAAAGGTCTCTGTTAGCTCTATAAAATCAGTGGAAATAAATGCAGGTGGGAGAGGTTATCAGCAGGCCTGACATCTGCCACATGCTTGTTTCTGTCATCATCACTCCTCTAAACATGCCACTGAGATGGTGAGCTTACCAGGGAAGTTTCTTTAGAATGAAATGGTTTATGGGTGACTGGCTTTAAGTGAAACGAGGAGTTTTTCCTCCAGTAGCACTTCTGGCAGAAGCAGAAGAAGGGCTGTAGAGGACAAGGGGTTGTCCTGTCTACCGTCACTACCAAAACCTTTTTGAGCTGCTTCCATCAGCAGGTCCAGCATGGCCCAGAGCTAGATCCTGAGGGGCAGCCAAGCATTCCAGTGTTTGTGCAGATGAAGCCTGGTCTCTGGAAAATACCTTCAGACATATCAGAGTCTTCTAATGGGAACTAACCAGAAGTTCAAAGGAAAGAAGTGTTTTCTGCTTCCTGTAGTCTCCTTTTCCAGTGTTTCCATTCCTGCTGTATTCCCCAAATGGCTTTCTCAGTGGATGATGAAATTAGGAGGAGATGCTTGCAAGCTTTCAGCAAATAGATAGGTCAGAAATTGAAATGTTGCATTTAGGCTCTGTCAGTCTTTCCAAGTGGAGTGCAATTATTTGTGCCTTGTTGTGATGTGTATACGCTTGTGTTTCTATAAAAAGTCCCCCAGGCAGATTCAAATAGTTTAGGAAGTGACAGCTTTAATGAACAAATAATTTCTTGTGCTTTTTATTAGCTCAACCATGAGTATCCATTGAAGCAAGCTGTCTGTTTGATGGGTTTTATGCTTTTCATGAGGACAAGTAATCTGCTTTGGGCAGTTTCTTAAAGCAGTCCATTCTTGGAGTGGTAGGAAAGTGTTAGCTAAAGCAGCAGCCCTGAGGTCCATCTGGCTCATACATCTGGAAGAGACATGGTAGGTCAAGAGAAAATTCTTTTGCACTTGGTCTTTGTCTCATGCGATAATGGAAATACCATTATTTGGCATATATTTTCTCATCCTAATTACTGTTCCAAGAGTTTGAGGTTATTGCTATAATGATTAAGTGGTTTTTATTTCCAGTTGAGTGTAGCCCAGTAAATTCCAGTGTAGCTGGTGTCAGCTGTCTTCCAGCTTACTCTCCCTAGCTTTTTTCTTTGTGCGTTGTTGGCTGCCATTTTTTTGTTGATGCAACTCACAGCCAAGAGATATTTGCAAAACTTAAAATGAGGATGCTGGAGGTCCAGATTGTTTTCTTGCAGCAAAGCATGTGAAAGGGAAAGGACACTGTGATTCCCAGGCCGAGCGTTGGCATGGCAAGGAGACGTGGCCTCCCCGTTACATGTTTCAGACAAAACAAAGGGGCTTGAGTTGGACAATATCAGGTTTAGAAAATTCTTCCTGAAAAAAATACACTGAAAGACCAAAGTGCTTGAGATAATGAGTTTATTTTTTTTTCAGGCTATTTTGTCTCTTTGTACTTTAGGTCTTATATGAAATTCCAGCAAGGGGTCTATGCTGCAGAGTGCTAGAACTTCTGAAACAAAGACATCTTAATAAAATTATTTACTGACATCTTCATAAACCACCAGAGGCAAATAGAAGTCTGGTTTTACAAGGAGGGTGTATTTTCTTACTCCTCTTGTATTCTGCTTGTGCCCAGCTCCCTGAGCCAAGCTCTTGCTGCACTTTGCCTTCCTCAGTGGCAAGTGCTTCAACATGGATGAAGTGAAGATGAACAGGGAGCACTCTGTGCTCCCTAGACTAGCTGCATGTTCCTGTCTCAACTTGAAGCAGAGCAGTCCTGGGCCTCTCTAAACCAACCGTTTTCTTAGCTGCAGGGTTTATGATCTACCAAAAGCAAACAAGCCAAGCAGGAAGGGTCCCCCACACAAACCTATGCTGGGTTCACTTGTGTGTGTAACTTTGCAACTGTGAGACGCTGCCATGAGGCACTTTGCTGTGACAGGTGGGGCTGTTTCCTGCCTGGGCAAACAAGGTTGCTGCTTTTTGCCTGGAAACCTGTTATAGTAGCAGAAAAGACTCAATGAAGTGGGAATTTGTGTTGTCATGGGCATCATGAACTTGTGGCCCAGGGCCAGGTGCATTGTAGCGGGGATAGCCTCTTTGTTCTGTAGATCTCTTTTTTCTGTTTGCTTTTGTCATTCATCTGGGAAAAAAATAAACAAAGAGGCTTACTGTCTCCATCACTAGTGATACCAAGAAAATCTCTGCACAATGCTGCCTGATGAGCTGAGACTGAGCTCAGCAAATCCCCTTTAACCACTTGGAGTTCAGCTGTCTTGGTTTTTTCTGACTCTGAGGCAGTGCAGTGTGTTGTTTACAAGCAGCCAGGGCTCAGGTTAGAAGGAGGAATTGGTGTAAAATATTTTCGGTCACAAAGGAAAGTCAAAGCAAAACTTACAGGAGACTTTATAGCTGAATAATTAAATACAAGCCCAGGGAATGCAGTGGATGAGCTGTGCTGTGTAGTCGTGCTTGGAAAGGTTCCTCTGCACTGGCTGGAGTGGCTCAGATATTGTTGGAACCCCAGCCTGGCCATCTCACCTGCTCCAGCACCTGCTTCTCATGCCACTACTAATCTGCTGGTGCAGTTGTGCCTCACCACATAGTCTTATCTGCTCTAGGCTTGTCCCCTGTATGCTATTGGGGCCATGTGGGAAATATCAAGTGCAGGGTTGTTTTCAGACGTGGACTAAACAGTGGGTGGTCACATTGTAATCTAGGCACTGTGTCTTCCATATAGGTGTTTAAATAGTAACCCAAGGTTCAGCTGTTAGTTTCAACATGGTCAGTTTGCTGTAAAGTGATAAAGGCCATATATCCTCTTCTGGTCCTGCATCCATTTCTTCCTTGTGTACATTGTAGTTCTTTGATATCTACAGCTCTCTAGCTGTGTATCAACTACATTGTTTAGCTCTTCTTGGCTCCCTAAATCGTGTAGTTATATTTGGGATTTTTTTAGTAGACTTTCCAAGTATTGCTCTAACCTAGGGTGAGAGGAGAAGCTTTAAGTGTTTTATGAATTCTTGATCATCACCAATTGACAAGAAGTGAAGCAGAAAGAGATGGTGAAATAGTAGCTGTGAGCTGAGGTGCAGAGCCTGGAGTGTAGCCGGCATGAGGAATGTTTAATGTAGGCCTGAGGACAGATGCTTAGCATGTCATAATGTGGAGGTATATTATCTTAGCAATTTATACCTTTGTAATACAATGAATAGTCTGGCTGGGATATGGCTGAGTTGTATTTAATCAACCCAGTAAAAAGAGTGTGAAGGAAGTAGCATTGGGGCTTAGAGGGCAACTGTGCTTGGGTTGGTGCTGCCCTTAGGCTTTCATCTGCAGTCCTGAGTTAGAGAATTACAAATGGCCAGAGAATTGCAGCTTTAGCTTGGAAACTCCTTAAGGAACTTGCCCCTGAAGTAATCTACTCTAATTTTCATTAAATTAGTTTTAAAATCTCTGAAAATAACAGTGAAAAGCAAATATGCATTTTTTTTGTACAAAGGATTTAGAAGCTCCTGAGGAAATGCCTGGTGGTGGTATGACAATCCAGCCTAAGTTCACTAAAGCTGTCATTTGAAATTAGTCTAAAACACGGGTTTAAGATTCTGGAGACTTCCAAAGTAAAGTCTGTTTTGGGATGAAAATAAGCAGAAAAAATAAGACAGTGATGATCTGGAGGTGAAGCTGTGCACTGTAACTTTTTTTTTTTTCCCCTGTTTCTGAATGTCACCAGAGTGGTTGAATTCACTAAAGCAAGATAAAATTATCTACTGTTAATTAGTAGGCTGAGTTATCTCTGAGGGATTTGAGAAGCTCTACTGTCCTCATGTGATGAGTGCTGGGGATGGGGAAAGAGTGGGAGGGAGCCATGGAGACATCCATTCTTGATTTTAGTGCGCCATGATGTTACCATCCTGTTCCCTCTCCCATGGTCTGTTGAGCCAGCTTTGAAGTGACTTCGGCCTTGAATTCAAAGCCCTGCTACAGGAGGGAGGCTGGCAGAGAGATACTGTGGGCAGAGCTTCAGTGGGGACACTTCTTTGGGTTGATCTTGTTCTTGAAACAGGGAAGACTGTATGAATTTGGCAGTGAGGGGCATATCAGTGTTTTCAGCCTCTCTAGCTCCCCATAACTCTTCCCTAGGAAGGTGGCCTCTCGAAGTCCAATGGCACCTCCCCATCAGCCATCCAGTGCACTAACAGCTGAGCACTTGTGTGCTTAAACTTTATTTGGTCTTGGAGAGATGAAATCACTTAATATTTTCTCTTTAGAGAAGCAAAGCTGCTGCTGAGGTGTGAGAGCTGTCTGTGCATGGGGAAAAGTTTTTTGGTAACCTGGTGTTTGGTGAAGTTGTCCTTGCTGCAGGGCCACAGGGAAGTTCACCTTGGGCTGCTTTGTCCACCCTGCTCTCCCTGGAGCAGGAAGCTAAGACTTCAGGTGGGAAAGAGTCAACAGCACGGTGATCACCAAATGGTTTAGTGAAAGTACTCAGAGTTTAGGTTGAAATGCAAAAATGAATGTCTTCTAGTAGTTGTTGTGCCCATCCCTGCTTGGCCTGGATGGCTCGGGTTGTGAGCTGTGCTTGAAAGGTGTTGATTTTGAGCTGCTGTAGAGTTTCATTGGGGAGGAGGAAAGTTTTCTATTTTAGGGTGTCTCCTGATACAAGGTACATCTTGTCGTCTGGACGGGAAATAAAATAGCCACTGCAGCTAGCCCAGATGGCTCTGTTACCCTGGTCTTGCCAGGACATGTGGCATCAACTCCGAAGTGGAGTTGGGCCCCCAGGAATGGCATAGGGTGGGCCCTTGGCACCAGAGGAGGAGGGCATGAAGTTAATTCTATTGCCTTGCTCAAGCCTCTGCTGTTTGCAACTGTAGCCATTTCTTCAAGCAAGAGCATGCAGGTGGTGAGAGAACAGGCAAATTTGTCATGGAACTGCCGGCAATGCAGCTTTCTTGCCCTTCAAATTCCAACTGGACCTGGCTTAAACCCAGAGGTTTTACAGACTGCAGAGATTTGAGGTACTTCACATGAATGAACAGTATTTCCCAGAAATTACCATTTTGAGTCTGTTTCTTATGGTAGGAACATGTACTGCTTTGCCTGTAGGTCTGTAACTGTAAACTGTCCTGAATGGAGTGACTGTTTGCCCTGGGAAAGGCAAATGTGAACTGTGGCATGAAGAGCTTTTAACAGTGAGATGTTTCTGTGGTAGAGCTTGGACTGCTCTGTTGGTCCTCAGGGAAGCACAGCCTGTTGTAGGAGCATTTGTGGACAGTAGGGAGAAGGAACTTTGCTGACCTGAGATATGCCTGTCATTAGGAGTATGTGGGCCCATGACAGAAAGCAGTATCAGGGTGGCTGACTGTGAAAACTGAGTACTGCTACAGGGTGCATTCAGCCAGCCCCTTCTTGGGTGCAGCTCTGTTGTAGCAGAGCGCTCTGTGCTGCTCAAGATGCAGGATAGTATTGGGCTTCATCTTTCAACTTCACACCTGCTAAGCTGTGAGAGAGGATGAGAAAAGGAATGAACAGCTAGGAGATGCAATCCTCATTTTTACTGTGCTTCAGGCAAGAATTGATCCATGTTGCTTTTATTTTTTAGATTAAAACTTGTTGCTGACTAAGCTTGTTTTGCAGTTTGTTAGCCATTAGGCCCAGCCTCTTGTCTCTTGCACATGTCCTGCCAAAGTCCTGCTGGTTTCAACCTTGGCTACAGCTATGTGCTCAGTAGTGCTGAAAATAAACAAGGGAGAAGGTCCAAGCTGTAGCAGTTCTTTGGAAGGGAAATGCTATTGGAGGGTGCTGCACTCCTGGAATCTTGGCTGCCTTTTGATTGCATCCTGTATTCCTCCCAGGAAGAAGTCTTGACCCCTCTACCTCTCACTTGGTGGATGCCTCAGGAGATGCTTTGTTTGTGTAACATGTTTCCAGCTGGAAAAACATCTAGTTTTGGCCATCTGGAAACTGTGAATATGCAGTTGCCTGTGAAAACTCAGTACATATGTGCTGAATACTCATAATAATGCGAAGCCTGGGGTTATGATGGGATCTTTATGACTGATAGCATAAAAATAAAATAAAAGAGACTTATCTCCCTGAGCCCAGAGCTGGTGTTTACTCCTGAGTCTGCTAAAAAGGGGCTGTCTGCTGTCTTGTAAGAGCCCTGAGATTTGTTCCTTGGCTAAAGAGGAGCTGATAGGAACAGAGGTGGCATGGAAATTATTTAGTGATGATATTACCAGCTCAGAAGGAATGGATATCTCCACTAAGAACAGATTTTTTTTGTTTGGTCTTTCAAAGAAAGACACAAAAAAGGGAAATGTGCAGGGGAAAGAAGGACAGTTGAATGAGGAGGAGGCTTACCAAAAAGGAGAAGCTGTATCCAAGCAAGAAGACCAAAAAACCTATCTATTTCAGCAGATTACATGTAAAATCAAAATAAGGTGGGCCAGATTAAGACTTTTGAGGAGTGCATTTGCCAAATATGATTAACTTTCAAATGCATCAGAAGCCTGTTGGAAACTGGCAGCAGAAGAGATTAAAGTGTGAGAGGCACAGAAGATAAACCTATCACAAAAAAATCTATATCATTTTTGATCATCTTGACTCCTGTAGAGGAGCTTTGCAAACTACAAGCTTGCTACAGAAGAACTGTCTGAGAAGTTGTCTCGCATTGAACATCAGTAGAAATAGCTTTAGAGCAAACAGAGGAACTGATAAGAAAATAAGGAGCAGATAGCATTTACTCAAGAGTGCCAAAGGATCTTGAATCTGGAATTGCTGAGATACTTTTATGTGTATCCTGCTGCTAAAGTGCTCTTCATCTCACATAAATTGGTGGTGGCAAATGCAATTGCATTTTCAAAAGTTGAGAGTCTTGAGGAAATTGGGGAAGTAGCTCAGTATTTGTCCAGGTGCACTGCTAGGGAAGGGCTGTGAAGAGAAGTCAGGGTTCCACGGACTGTTGGGTCTGACCCCTGTGCCTAAGTCTCTGCAATGAAGAACAAGTTTGTCTTGTTCTTCAAGATATCTTCTTCTGAAGGCATGGCCAAGCACATCTGCTTGGAGTGTGTTAGCAGAGCTATTGTAAAGGCATGCCCTGCCTCTGCTTCACGGACCTGCTGGAGGCGAAGGAGTATGCTGGGAGCACAACCACTAGGCTTCATGTATCTGTGTTTTCAGACAGCCTTTGGCAAGTTTGTTTGCCAAAGGCTTTTGAATCTCCATGGGCATGGAGGAAGGATCTTGTTATGGACTGGAACTTGGTGAAAGTATAGACTGCAAAGGATGGGGCTTACTGGTCATTTTTCAGTCTGGGGAAGTCAGCAGCAAGGCCCAAGAAACTGGTGCTGGGAGTGTTTTGCACCTTATGGATAACCTCAGGTATGGAGTGCTGCAGTAACATTCCCAGGTTTGCAGAGGATCCTAAGTTCCTTCAGTGGCTTGAATAGCTCACTGAAGGTGAGGAAATCCATAAGAACCTCACAGAACTGAGGAAGTGGACTAATACATGACAGATAAGCTTCAGTGTAGGAAAACATGGTGAACAGGGAAAAGTTACCTGTACTGGGCCTGTTTGATACTCAGCCTGGAACTAGTGATTATAGCTTGAGAAGAAGCTTGGAGTAATTAACAGTTCTCTGAAATCATCAGTTCTGTCTGTGATGTTAGCCAAAGAAACCAGTCAATTTTAGTCACCATCAGCAAGGGAGTTAATACCAAAGCAGGGGGCATCAATTTGACCCTCTCTAACACTTTGTTTTTTGTCTTGGAGGCTGCATGCTGTTCTGATTTCTGCATTGTGAGAAAGACAGTGGTATTAGACTGCAGCGAAGATAATTAAAATTACTAAGGCACAGAGCAGCTGCCTTATGAGGAGAGAGTGTAAAATTTGTGGCTCCTTGGTTTGGAAAAGTCTTGGATAGCAAGATCAAGGTACATAAAGTCATGAAGGTAGTAGAATCATAGAATAGTTT
>VWZU01006942.1:2438238-2469121 GCA_013397095.1 Sterrhoptilus dennistouni | reverse complement strand
CTCTCATGGACTGAAGATAAGAAGATTTGTCTAATTGGCATCTTACCCTGCTGGCAAAAAAAAATTGTTGGGACACTCTTTCCTCCGTAAGGGTGGAAAAAAAGGGAAAATGGGCTGTAAATAATTAATGTATTTCATGCAATAGCATAACATTGTAGTAGGGTTTCCAAAATTAAAAACATTTCCCAGAGAAACTTCCACACGATTTCCAGTTGTATTTTTGTTTGTTTTATCTGATTGTTATGGGGAATGTCTATATAAAGTAATTTGTGCTGGGAATTAAGAAATATAAAAATAAGAAAGCACAAGCCTATACCTGGAAGGAAAGTTATTAATGTCTGTAAGGGGACAGGTGGTCTAGGGAGGGACCACAGAATTTGCAAAAGAAAAGGAATCTCAGCCACGGAGATAGGTAATTAAAAGGTGCTCAACCTAGATGATTAAGATCAGATATGCTTCAATGACAAGATGCCTCCGTTCCTCAGGACTTCTTGGAACCATAGCAGTTTCTCAGAAATCCTGTCAACTCCCCTCCTCTGCCCGGAAAACTATTCAGGAGAACAGGAGTCCCAAAAGAAGACGCATGAATATGCGATCTGAGCAGAAGTGGACAAAGAAACCTGCCTCGGGGAGAATAAACTGCATATAAACTGGACTTTTGGTGGCAGAATTTGTGAATGAGAGGGGACTGGTGCAATAGAGGCCTGTCCTGTGTTCATCCATGTCTCGATTCTGGGATTGGGGCTGTCCTTTTATAGTGGCCTTCTGAGATCGCTGTTACGCAAAAGTAAGTTTTATTTTTCTTATTTTTCAAATCTGGCTGTCTCATTTATAACATGATTTTTCCCAACTGTATTGGTAAAATTGATTTTAAAAGTTGGAAGTCTCTGGCTAGAACCTCATAAATAAATGTGAGGAGCCAAGCCAGTGATCTCAGGAAATCATCTGTTGCCTCATTGTGTATGTATACAACTTGACATTAAATGAGGAAAGGGCAGAAGGAGCAAAGAAGAATGTCACAAAACACTCACTGATGTTATGGAAGACTTTCTGATTCTTGCTAATGCACTAATATCCTGTTACCTTCAAACCTGTGACTAATCCCATTCTGGTCTATGGCCCTCAAATAATCAATGCTCTGGAGCCTTTAGTACAGAATTATATCATTCAAAGTGTAATGTGGCAATACAAATGAGGCTGCATATAAACTGCAAATGTAAAGTATGCTAAATTAAGCTGATTAAAGAGGCGTTTGAAACAGGTCATCCAGATGCTTTAAAATAATTAGTCCCGTCACATTCTTTGCAAAATAAAAAAGGCATTTTAATTTTCAGTATATGAATTTGAATGCACAAATCAGGGTTATCAATGCAACTTTCTCAGTAGAGCACATGAGACATCAGTGGGTATATTCTTGAAGCTCGGGTCTTAAACATAAGGTGAAAATAAAGTATGTTCACAGAGAGAAGATAATTCCTTTTTTGAAGACATTATTTGAACTGGGGTTTTTTCCACTTGAATTCTCAAAGACATTTAGTTTTATTAAAATATCATGGTATTATGACTAGAAAATCATTCAAAAAAGAACTACAAATTGTTTTTCTCTGATTTTTCTCAACACATGTTTCTCAATAGCTTTTATTGAGTTCCAGTCATGACACTGTTAATGAATCCTTTAAAAAGTTTAAAGAACTGACAGCTAGTGGGCTGTGGGCTAATTCAAATGCTAATTTCCTAGCTACTGGGAAGACATGGGCATGACCAATAACAACCTATGATCTTGGCCCGTGATCTACCAATTGTTTCATCTCCTGTTGCCCTCTGAATCACCAAAGGATCCGACGGAGCTCCCTACGGTGTGTTGCAGAGAAAGAGAATTGCTGGAAGCAAAGCTGGGAGGAGGATATAGATCTTTGCATCCATTCTCTCCTACCCTTACAGGGTATGGAGAACAGGGAATTGGACACCTGAGTTGATGTAAAGGAACAGAGAGGGAAACAAAACTTTGAGCATCTCTTCCTTTGAAATACCTGGTTAACCACTCTCTGTGGTTAACACACTGTGCTTACCACACTGTGTGATAACTGCTTTTCTGCTGTCTCCAGGGTAAACTTAGCAGCATAGCTCTCTTGGTAGCATCACCTCTAAAAACCGAAGCTGGCTTCAGTGTTTGTGCAGCACTGAGCCTTAGCAAACCATTTTTTTTCTAGAAGTACCACATAGAGACGACAATGCAAGGACATCTAAACCTCAGGGGCAAAGCTGATGCCGAACAGGAAATTCAAGCCCTGCAAGACACAGGCTTACAAAGCCACTGTATCAGTATCTGGCTTCCCAATATATCTTCTGGTTTCCATATAATCAGATTTTTCAACTCCAAATACAGGTATCTCACAACTGTCCATCTGTCCTCCCTAGCTTCCTGCAGCATCTCATGATTAACAAATGCAAGATTTCCTGCATTTTATTTTCATCCTGAGAAAATCCATTGCTAATAAATACAGAACATTATTTCTGCAAAGATATACAGTGCCTAGGCAGAGGCCTAGTGCAGAGGCCTAGGCAGAATGACTGCTTGAATCTTGGCCTGTGTCCCAGGAGTGCTCTGTTCAGGTGAGTTTCACAATGGGCGAAATGTCAGGTGTTCGCCATAAAGTTTAAAAACAAACAAACAAACAAACAAACAAACAAACAAAAAAACAAAAAACAAACAAAAAAAAAAACCCACAACTTTTTTTAATCCCCTCAAGATTTTCTCTTCTTTTTTCATATGGTCAACAGGCTTGATTACTTTCATCAATTAATTAGTTTGAGCTCCAGCAGGATTGCTTGGCTCTCACCTTTTCTAAGTAGATTCCATTCAATACCTCCAGATTAATTCCTAGAGGGGAAAGGGGTATTCATATTCCACTTGATGTACCTGATACTGGACAACTGTCTCTTTAAATCTCCAATCTGAGGAACTTCTATAGCTTAGAGCTATTTAAAATACACAGTACCCTTTGATCTCAGGAAAAACACAGACACAAAACCACTTTCTATTTCACATTACTTCTTTCTTCATTTCAAGACGTCCTCATCTTCACCATTCACCTTTTTGATCCTAACATGATCTTTCATCTTTCTTTCTATATTCCCTAAGTCAAGTCCATTCCCTATATGGAGATTTGCTTCACTGAATAAAGTTTAAGGGATTTTACATTCAAAACAAGATAAAAATAGTCAGCAGTAGCAGAGCTCACCAGACTCACATAATCTGTTCATGAAATAAATGTCTACATATCATTTGGAAAAGACAAGATTTATGTCTCTATTCAAGTGAGTGATTTATCTCATTTAAGTAATTTTCTGCCAACATTTATGGCTTTTCTACTTCATAGTAACCCCAAAGTTGCTGCCTTTGAAGAATGAATGCAGATGTATAAAGAGAAAACTCCTAAATACTCACAGCTTTTGCCATCCTGTTTTACAGTATTCTTAAACTGATTATATTTTCCTTGATATACCAGGGATAGCATTGAGGAACTGTTTTTCAAGCTCAGTCCTCCAGGCCTTTCTCTTCCAGCCAATAATGGTAGAGTCCTTTATAATAGTAAGATAGCATGGACACCTGGGGTTAGTCCAATTTTAAATCTGTCTCACCATATGGCTTGAAAATTGTGTTTCCCATTTTATATAGCAATTTTATAACAGCTGTAGGTGCAGACTGCATCAGAATTGCTTAGATCTAAAAGTCAGTGCAACAAGACAACAAAAATGCTCCTGCTCCTGTAGAGTGACAAGTTAGTATATTATTTTTCACTCCTCATTAATCCAGTGCTGTTCTCACACTTTGTCTCATGACCAGCACCAGAAGCTACTTGTTAACTGGGGTCCTTCAAAGCCTCAGGAAGGAGTGAGGTCACTGACCAGAGGCCATCAAGACTAGCTTTGCTGGATCACCCTTTCCTTCAATGAACTGATGACATATTTAAAGTTTAAGGTTATGAATGGATTTTACCTGAAAGAGACACAGATAAAATGGTTACTATATCATACACAGAATTTCAGTTTAAATAGCACAACTTCTTAATGAAGGCTTTATTATACACAGACCAGACTGTATCATGGGGAAATGTTTCACTAATTAGGTCTTAACTGCCACACTTCCCATCTGAGTTCTCACTAACCTTTAGTAGCTGTTGACTTGAGTAAAAGTAGAGTGATCCGCAGCTAAGGTGATGACACATACCAAGCACAAGCACACTGTGGAAGTGAAAGAAAATGCAAAAAATATCCTTTTCCCCAAACTTGAATCCTATCAGGTTGGAGAATTGCAGGGTGAGGGAGAAACAAAAAACGTAACTTTGAAGAGAGGGATAAAGAGCTGCTCTGAAGAAATGACCCCAGGAGAGAGGCAATAGATTTTATATTTCAAAGTGCTCTTGTATTAAAAAGCATATGCATTTTTATGAGTATTGAATCTTTAATTAATTGATTTGTGAGCTTTATTTACTCCACAGAAATATTGATGCAGCAGCTGAAAAGAGCAGGTAGCAAAACCTGTCATCCGTTATATGGGGAACTAACTATTACAGAAGAATACTTGCATAAATGCATGGCAGGCAGGAAGCACTCTTCTCTTGTTTGGAGGGAACCAACAGGACAAAAGCATTCGTGGGACCACAGGGAAGATAGAGCTTCTATAATCAGGCTCAGATCCACATCCTATCTTTGTCTGCAGCAGCCAGTAGCAGGAAAAAAAACATTGTCTCAGAATCATTAATCCTGATCTGGAGGAAAATGATCCTGCTCAGTCACTGCATGAGCATTGTCCATGCCAAGTTCTGTCAGGTTCCTAAGGCTGCAGAGATGTCTCTCATTCCCAGGGAGGGCAGAGGTGTCCTTTAGGCCAGCACACCAACCTCATAGCATCAGCTGCTGTTCCAAGACTTTCTGGGCTTGAGCAGGGTATGCTTGTGGAAGAACAGTTGAAGGTTGTCTGGGAAGTTTCTTCTGATCTTCTGTGAAAGCCCCAGAGGCCAACACCCCAAGAAGACCTCAGCAGACTTCCACAGTCTGAGCAAAGACACATCCCTCCCACAGAAAACCTCTACCTACTATACATATGGCACAGCAAGTCACTTTGAGCTCCCAGCACTGCTCAGGTGAAAGTCTCAGAAATCTGGGGCCAGTGCTTCATTTTCCACTTCAGAGCAGACTTGAGTGGAGGGCAAAAGTATCCAAGACCAAAGTCCAGAGCAGGAACATCTACCCATCACTCTTCCACATTCATGTCAGTCAGGTAAGTCAGACCTGCCCAGTCTATTCCTTAGAGTAGTGTCTTAATGCATAAAGCAAACACTGGTGGTTACAAAATTAACATTATTAAACATTAACAACATTATCAAAAAAAGCGGTAACCTGTAGGTGACCAAATGATACCATTCAGTATGCAAACAATATTACGGCTAAGGGCCAACTTCCTGCTTCTAGGAACAAACCTTTTAGCAAGGTGGGTCTGGGCAACACTGGAAATCCATGAAACAAAAGCAAAGCAGCAGTAAACTGTAGCTTTACTGTGTAGTGATGAAAGCAACAAAAGAAGCAGCATCTATGAATGACACACATAAACATCATCTGTTTGGTTTATGACAACCATTTTTATTAGGCTAAAAAAATAAACCAGGAGGCTCAAGCTGGCATGCTATGTGTGATACCTGAATAAGATTCAGATTTCTACTGACGCAAACTTGCAAAGAAGCAGATATTGCTTCTAGATATGTATCAATATTATCCAGTTATGAAGACAGAGGTTGACATTCTACCTTTCAGAAGATAACTATACTTTAAGCAGATCTAGCTACTAATGTATTATGAGCTTCTTTCTTAGCAGTGTTTAATGCAGATTTAATTCAGATTTCAATTCAGTCAATACAAAATTTCAGTTTATTTGAAGCATAATTGTACAAAAGCTTAACTGTGGTAGAAATCTTTTTGCCAAATAGTGACCTGAATTGATAGTTTTTAAAGAGATCTCTAGGTGGAAAATACACTTCACTGCTCTAAAAAGACTGAATCCATTAATAAAAGCAGAAATTAAATATTCCATTAGGAAGGCATAAAATGAAGCAGTGCAGTTAGATTTCTCTGTATGTGATTAATTATAATACTGTTCAATTAATTAACAACTTTTCAGTATGCCAAAGGTCTTACATTTAGGATTAACATCTGATATACACTGTAGATAATAAAAATGCATCTGTAGTCCAAATATTACTACACTTATCTGGAACTGACTTTCATCCTGTCATGATTTGAGTTCAAGAAACAATTGATTTGACAGCTCTGGCTTATCTCCCAGGTTTACAGCACACATCGTATTTTAACATGTGCCCCTTTTACACTTCTCCGTTTCCAAACTGTGCTCTTCCTCAAAAAGCTCCCTCCAGTCACTAATACCACTTACAAAGAATCCTTATTGACAGTGTAAGATTTAAAGTAAAAAGGAAGCATTATTCACATCCCTCTATGTAGGATATAATTTATAAGAAGGGAAAAGTCTACAACATACAGTAATACACAAGGAAATAAATTAGACAGCTTTACACCAACGTTTATGGTGGATTTTTTTAATTTGCAAGTAGACTATCACTCTCCTTTCTCATTCATCTCAAATAAAACATGAAATAAATATTTCCTAGTTGCAAGTACAACTTCATAATTATTAGTAGTAATTACTATTTCTATGATTTTTTTTTGTCACTCTCATTACTATTAGGGTTTCTTAACTTGAAGGGGCCTTCAAGTAAGGAAAAGGGCAGCCCTTCACAGAAAATGATCCTAAATGAGCAGCAACTGAGTCACTTAAAACTGTCTCACTGACACCACACCCCTTAGAAACCCATAGACTCCAGAGGAAATATAGAGGAATCTGTTTTTAATGACAACTCAAAGGACAGCTAACATGCATCATATATCATCTGGTGGTTATCCCATCATTGTTAACATGGCCTCTGACATATGGTCATTGAACAGGAGTTAATTAAGGGAAACTAAGCTTCATAATTTGCTTATAAGTGAATATGATAACATGGCCAGATACCACCGTACCGGGGCATGTTTAAAAAAAGACTGGACATGGCAATCAGTGCCCTGGTTTAATTGAGGTTTTAGGTCATAGGTTGGACTTGAGGATTTCATAGGTCTTTTGCAAACTTGTTCTTTCTGTGATTCTGTGAAAACAATAAAAGTGAATGAAGGGATGACATGAAATCCAGGGAAATGGACTGAAGCTTACCCAATTGGTCCTCACTGAAATGGCAAGAAATCAGAGAACAAAGTCTAACAAATGCTCTGGAAAGTGAGATATGATCTAAAAAATGCAATTGAAAAAACCTAAAAACTTTGGAAATTGAATGACTACAAACAAATGGACTGGATGAAATGAGGGGTAGTGAAAAGGACTGAAATTTACCAAAATTATTCCCATTGAAATCCCCAGATCGGGGAAGAAAGGCAGACAAAGAGACAAAGGATGAAAACTTGCTACAATAATACTCATTGAAATCCTGAAATCGGGAAACGAAGTGAAATGAATGGATGGGAGAAAAAAGTGATGAACTGAAATGTTAAAAAAAAAATAAAAAAGGAGAAATTTCTGAAACAAAGTTAAACAAGTTAAAGTTAAACAAGTTTTAACAAAGTTAAAACAATATGAAATCATGAAATATTTTTTTCCTTTCAGGAAGGAGAATGAAACCTTATGATTTCAATATGGATCAGTTGAGCAAGCTTCAGTCCATTTCCCTGCACTTCATGTTATCCCATGGTATTTTAGTCTTTTCAGTTAATTTCAGAATTTTCTCAGTGCATTTTTTAGCATTTCAGTTCAATACTTTCTTCTCCTGTCTCTGTTTGTCTTTGTTCCCTGATACCGAGATTTGAATGAGTATAATTTTGGCAGGATTCTGTCCATTTAATTTGGAAAAAAAAGACACACCACTGCCACAAAGATAGCTCCTCCTCTTTCTTCTTGGCAAAATCCATGTGCTGAGCACCTAGGCAAAAGGCTGCTTTTACTGCTCTGCCTAGGTTTGGGGTTACGCTTGGGGTTGGGATTCAGAAAATCACAAAGCCCAGAGATCCAGGCACACTGCAGCTGCAAAAGGCAGGCCAAGGAGAGCACAGCACTGCCCCAACATTGCTCCCTTCACACCTTGCTCCTTGGCACCATCCCATTCCATTTTATTCTTTTTACTTCATTTCAGATTTTTCTTTTGGTTTATTTATAGCATTTCATTTAATCTATTTTGTCTTCTGTCTCTTCTTTTCTTTTCTTTCCCTGATTTCAAGATTTCATTGAGTATAATTTTCAATGAGGCTTGGTCCTTTTCAGAGCACCTCCTCTCATCCCAATCCATTTTATTTTTCATTTCATTTCAGAATTTTCAGTTTGTATTCTTACCATTTCATCATATTTCTTCTCCTGTCCATTCAGTACAATTGAGTCCCCAATTTTGAGATTTCAGTGGGTATAATTTTCTGCAAGTTTTGGTCATTTTCACTGTACCTTATTTCATCCCAATCTATGTCTATGTATTTACTCCATTTCCAATTTTTCCTCTTTTTTTCACATGCTTTTGATTTCCTCATATGTCCTTTCCAATGTGTTTGTTTCACTTTGTTCACTGTTTTCAAGATTTCATTTCCTTTCGTGAAATGCAATTCATTTCACGAAAGGAAATGAAATCTTGTGATTTCATTGAGTATCATTTCTTGAAGTTTTGGGTAATTATACTGCACTTCATTTCATTACATTCCCTTTCAAGAATTTAACTTGACCTAAAAAATATGTGGTTTTTTCAGTTTCATTTCTTTATATTTCCTTTTATGTAATTTCATTTCATTCCTTGATTTTTCGTTGTATTTCTTTTAATGGAAAATTCTTCATTTCTGCGAAAGGAAACGAAATCTTGAGACTTCAGTGACTGTCATTTCATGAAGTTGCTCATTTTGTTGCACCTAATTTCATTCCATTCCATTTCTTTCTTTTTGCTTCATTTCTTAATTTTTGTGGTTTTCAGTTTCATTTAATATCAGTATATTTTATGTTTTAAGTCCACAATATTAAATTCAGTAGTGTGTGGACCCATATTTATGAGTAGATAAGCTGGACAACCCTGCCATTTATGAAAATCTTCTCCCTGACTGCATTTAGTGTTGTCCTGGCAGACTTTGGGAGGGGACAGGATTGCCGATGCAACCTCAGGGATATAAATGTGGAACAGATGTTTTGTAGATGAGCTCGTGGCTGCTGGTCACCAACTCCCGGCACTCAGTCCTTTTTCCTTATTCAGTCCTGTGTTGTATTTGTTACGGTTTAATAAACCTTCTAAAATTTGACAGTGAGTGGTCGTTTCTCACGCTTTTGAGTTCCAAAAGGAATAATTAACTATCTGGTCTGATCACTTGTAGAAAATGTGAAATTTTAGCCATTTCCCTTTGTTAAGATGAATCACTTTGAACTGAGTTGCCAGCAGTGGTTGCCTTTTTTTTATTTCACCAAAGTGCAGTTCTCAAGACCTCTTTCTGGACTTTACTGCATTGAACTTTAGTTATTCTCCTCCCTTATTTGGCAGTTCTGTACCAGTGCATGAGAGGCAGCAACAGCGGATTCCCTGAGGATGGATGTACTTGTAATTAAAATGCTAGTAATTCTGTCTACTTCCCATTTTTTAAGTGTAGCAACTATTGGAAGCAAATAGCCAAATGATTGCACATTTCCTTCTAACTATTTCAGAAAAACTAAGTGCAAGCTCTATTTAAAACAGAACCATCCCATACCAATGAATAAAAGTAATTACAACTGGAAGTAAAATCCTTTATTGAAAGAAATATGCTGAAGACACTTCTGTATTTCTTATTTGAATCTACATTTGGCAGATAAACTTATTCACCCCTAATCACGAATTAATTATAAAATATCTGTGAATATCTCACACAAACCACATGGAAATAAGTGACACTGGTGACATCTGTTGTGGTCAGGGAATTTCTTCCCATTGTCAATAGAGATGCTGTAAAGGGGGGAAGGGGTGGTTTTCTAGGTGAATGGACACAAAGGAAGGTGGCTAATACCTCTGGCATTCCAATGCAGTAGTTTCGGGGTTTGAGAATCTTTCCTCGGTGGGGTGGTGCTTCTGTCCTGTTTTATATATGTGTATATATATATATTCATTCCAGTAAATATTTTTTATATTTTTTGCCTGGAAGCTGAGTAATTTTGAAGTTATAATAATTTGGTTGGGGTGTGTGTGTGTGTGTGTGTGTGTATGTGTGTGTGTGTGTTACTTTCCAGGACGCTTCGCGCCTTCCTTGGCAGACATCTGTCTTCTAAACCAAGACAACGTCTCGGTGTCTTCCATTCACAGTCCACAGCGATGTTACCTGACCAGTCCATCACTGTCCCAGCTCCCCCTGCCCAAGAAACTGTCAAGAAGGAATGATGAACAGGTCCAGCAGTCAGAGAAAACACTTCCTGATATGGTCCTGGCACGTGATGGGGAGACCAGTCCAAGTCTGGTTTTGGCACATTAACTTTTTATTGCTTATTTTCTAATTTGTGCTACCTTAATTACGTGTTAAAGAAAATATATTATCCAAGCTCACATACACAATTTCAATTCACTTACTTATTATCATTCACTTAGTAGTAGATTATTTTTTTAACTTCATTTCTTATTCCAGTCCTTTCCATTCAATTGCATTTCAAATACTTCCTGATCACTTCATAGTACTTTCACTTGAGGCTCAGAAAAATTATTCACCAGATCACTCATCATCATTCCTGACTTCAAAGGTTTAAAGAGCTTTAAAAATTTCTGGCTGCTTATCACAACAGGGTACAAAACTCCCTGTAAGTTCTTTAGGGACAGATTAGCAGGGGCAGTTATTACCTTGTCTACATGTCAATGAACTTCTGGTTGGCCCTTTTTACGTAAACCTGTGCAAGCTGTGATATAAAGGGGAACCTAGGTTGTTTCTCAGCAATTAAGTAAAACTTGCATGTTTATAAAGATAACATTAATAAACATTAATAAATTGTAGATATTTTTGATGACTTGCAACAAATTAATGTGATTTTGACCCCTTAATCAGGAATGTTGGCAATTACACAACTGCAGCTGTCAGCAAATGCCAAGCAAAAATATCTATCTCTCTTAATGGGGCGGGGTGCAGTGACTCCCTGACCAGCTGTATAAGCAGGAAAACAAACAATTTATCACCTCAAATACGATCCTGCACTAATGATTTTGGCTACAGTCTTGTCTCTGCCCAGCACCACACTTTCAGGTGGATGCAGCAGCTTGGGTTAGAACTAGTTGGTTTCTAGACAGCAGAGCTGTCCAACAGCCATAAATTCTGGAAGCTTTGGTTTTCCTCCAGGTGGGCTAGAAAGAAAACTCCTGCATTTTACCAGAAGCTTGTTGAAACAAATACATAATTATAAAACGTTTCCATTGGAAACATCGTTTATTTTCAAATAAAACTTGTTTCAACAAATGATCTCTTGTTGCTTCCTGATAACCGGAGTTACTCAGCTCCTCTGTCAATTCACTGGGCAGACACCTTCCTCTTCAAGCCCCTCTCCTTCCCATGTCTGTCTGCAGCCCTGGGTATTCACTATCCTTAAAGCTCATTTTCTCACTCCCAGCTAGGTCCTGATGCACAGACACAATCCTTACAATGTCTGGTCTCTTTTGGTTGTCTCTTTTTAAGATGCCACCACCTTAAAATGCACTGTTCAGCATGCAAGCAACATCCCTAGCACACCTAGTCATCCTTCCATAACTACTATTAACTGCCAGGATTGCACCTTCCTCTGTAAGGAACCTGTCTTTACAGGTCTTTACAGCCATACTCACACCTGATCCCTACCTTGGCTCAATTTTGAACACTCCAAAATCTCTGCAGGTGCCTTTTCTGGAAGCACTTCCATCTATCCCTGAGGTAGTGCCTATCCTTAGCTTTCCATAGTAGGCAACTTACCAATTTTTTTTTCTCTCCACCTTGTCGAACCAAGCTGGCCTCCTGACTTCCTTCCTGGCTTTCTCCTGATTTCCACCAGTCACCATGACCATATCTGCCCTTTCCTTTTTTGTTTCCTGCACTCCAGAAAGCCCTTTACATGTACAACTGCTATTCCCCTGCAGCTCACTGGAGGTCTCCTACCTCAGAGGACTAAAAAAAGCAGCTGTTGCCAGTTCCTCAGAGTAGAGGATAAGTGATTTCAGAGTATGAAGAAGTGGTAGAATCAATTTGAGGAGAGTGTTTTGATCTAGAGCAGAAATTTTTTAATTCTCTTCATTTGAGCTGTTTTCCTCTTCCAGCCACCCAATGGTGAGAGATCATTTAGGGCCTCTGGTGAGTCCTTCAGACTGATTTATGTGTAAGGCTGTGAGATGGCAGCAGCTGTGTGGAGAGCTATAGATAGGCCAAAATTAACTGGCAAACCAGCTCCATGTACTTGAGACAATGAGTAGACTCTGTGTGACTTCTGCTTATCCCAAGCCCACAATCTAGAGACAGGGACTGGAGCAAAGCTGGAGTGATGGTGACTCCCATGTCTCAAAAAAGGAGAATTTTTCATTGCTCTGAAAGTTGTCAGAGGTGGTTTTGTCAGGAAATGCTTGGTCATCATCAGTTCTCATAGGGATTCACTTGTTTCACCAAAACACACATAATTTTTTCTTTAGGTGAAGTTTCTCAGCTCCAGAATTAAAATTTTAATGGGGAGAGACAGAAACAGACTAGCCCACCCCAAACAGAATAATAACTAGGACATCCAAGGTACAAGGAGACTATGGAATATACATAGAGAGAATATAGAATAAGGATTTAGGGAAGATCAGAAAGAAAGGAATTAAACATGCCTTTCCTATAACCTGGCTGCGGAGAAGCACTGCATATCAAGGTATTAATTATCTTGGAAAGCTCTCAAGGCTTGTTTTCCTCTCAAGGCAGAGGGGGAAATTTCAAACCTGAAGGATACAAGCACTAAAAATAAACACAGTGGGAAAAGCTGCAAAGGTGTAGGTGGGGTTGTAATGTTTGTTATGTTTGTAAAACACTGTAATCGAAGTATTTTAGTAGATAGCATTTGCAGACATTTTAAGTTAAACCTGCTATAAGTGCACCCATATAGACTGCACTTCTTTAATTTCCTTTTACACATTAGGATCCTTTTCTTCTTGGCATGCTCACCCTAAAATCTTCAGGAATTTGATCCCTAACCCAGACCCGAAAACACGGGAGGTTACCTGACACCTTTGCGCCATCTACAGATCTTATCAGTCAATTCACATCTTCTTTTTTCTACTGCACAGAGCGCCGACTAGATGTTTTCATAGAAAGATCGATTATAATTGCATTGTCTTGTTCCTGAGAAGTAATAGTGGCTCAGAGTCCCCATTCACTATTTTCCTTTTCCTTTTTTCCCTCCCTATTATTATCACAGTCAGGCTAACCTCCAACGTCTTATTCAGGATTTCTCTAAATTATTTCCAACCTTTTAACAAGTCACCTCCTTTTGGTTTTAAAGTGTTCCAATACTTCATTACCCCAGCTTCAAAAACGTATATCTTGTTTCTGATGATTTTCATCCCCAAATGTAGCTTTTTCCTGTGAGATGGAGAGGGGTCTTTCAAGAAGCCAGCACAATGGCAAGATAACATTCTTTGTCTTTCCACAAAGAAAGCCTACAGAGTAGTTTGTGAGTTCCCAGGCTACTTCCTGGATGTGAAACTATATGTAATTAAGCACCTTCTTCAGAGACAAAGAAAGGACTAGGGTCTAAAACTGTCACCTCCAGTGAGAGAAACTAGGGTCTAAAACTGTCACCTCCAAACACTGTGAGAGAAAGGCTCCTTGCCTGAAGGCTGGAGATGTTCTGCTGAAAGCTTATTTGGAGACCAATCAATAACCAGTAAAAGGAAACTTGAGGGTATCCAAAACATTACTTTTCCAGATATGCCAATTTAATAACTATCAAAGATACTGGACATTAGGTTAAGGTGACATGGTCACAACAGTAACTAATTGACCTTTAACATTACAGCCCACTTATACTTTAATTAAGATAAGAAAATGCTTTCCCAGTCTGAGTTTGTACCCTTGATACTTCAAGAAGGAAAAAAAACCAAAACCAAAACCAAAAAAAAAAAAAAAAAAAAAAAAAAAAAAAAAAAAAAAAAAAAAAAAAAAAAAAAAAAAAAAAAAAAAAAAAAAAAAGCAGCACCACCACCACCAAACTAGCTTATATTCAGCTTGTTGCTTCTGATGGAATAATAAATAAATAAATAAATAAATAGATGGGAAGCTATTACGGGGCTTTCATGGAAGAAAAATCAGCCATTAGCACAGCCATAGAGAAGAGAGCAAAAGTGCAGCTAGAGAAATACATTTCTGACAGTAACTAATACTGGATGGTAAGGGAAATAATTTATGTAATGGCACAGTTAGAGAGTATTCTTTTCTCCCATTTATACACCCATTCTTTAACAATCAGCAGCTGTGAGTTGTTGTACTTCAGCTACATTTAACAGTCACCAGTGGACCAGTCTTCCATGTATTTTCAAGATCTTCTTTTGTCTGGCCTATGTGAACTTAGTTTCCACAGAATCCTGTAGCAATAAGTCCTGCAAGTGAGTTCAGTATTGTGCAAAAAGGATTTTTCTTGTACTGTTCCTCCTCTATCATAAGCATGAAAATATTTGCCCCTATAATCATAATAATGATTTATATCACCCTATAAAGACTTTTAGGCAAAAAGGTAACTAGAAATTCTATTTCCTAATGTAAAACTGACAAAGGAAATAATTCTTTGGAAAAAAATATATATATGCCTTTTAGAAACCTCTTTTTAAAGATAAAAATTAATTCCTTTTTTCTTGATAAATTATACTTATCATGAATTTGCAAGTCTAAAGGATCACAGGAGGAAAGCTGCTTTTTCCCTGGGTTCACCATATGCAGCTCAACCCTAAAGTCAGTACCAATAGTTATTCACATGTCATAAGTGCAGGTAAGCATTGTTTTGTTTTGTGAATTCATACTGGGGATGAAAAACCTACCTAAAAATTGTGTGTGCATTATTGTATTTTAGGCACTGACACTCTTAAAGTGTACTACACACAACCTACTAACTGCATTTTATACACCAATACACACACTTACAAATATATAGATAAAATGAAGTTAGACTTTTCCTTTTAATTTGGCAATTCTGAAACTAATTTAAACAGAATATCATTCAATGTCCATTACTGCAAATAACACACCACCAATTTAAGGTAAACAGGAAAACAGCTATTTTCCTAAAAACTTATCTTCAATAATGTTAAACATTTTCTTGCTCTTGTTTTCTATTATTTGGGATGACATATTTTCTATGTTGGCCTCTTACACTTCAACGCAACATATGAAGTAATTTTTTGTAACATTAATTAATTGTGCCTTTACTGGTAAAGTCAAGTCCCTAAAAGGGACTGGACAGATTTCTGATCTAAAATTTCCACAGTTAAGAAAATGACGTCACAACACAACAACTAGTGGTTGAAAATATTTTATGGAGCATATTTTATTAGAATATGGGTTACAACACAACAACAACTAGTGGTTGAAAATATTTTATGGAGCATATTTTATTAGAATATGGTATGTCTTGCAAAACAATTTTGTTGAATCTTGTAGGTTTTTAATAGAGGGAGATGTGGTGCATCACATCAAACTCAAAATAGAGTATTTGGGTTTGACTTCTTTTATTGAACATTTTCCTGATTTCGTCCTTTAATACCATTTAGACTTACTGATAGTTCATTAACCTAATACAGTACATGAAATGGTTTACATTTTAAGAAGCAGTTTAACTCTACCACTTCTACCTTTAGATTATTTCCCAGTTTTATTCAGGTAATATATATCAAAGTATGGCTACAAATAGTGTTTAGTTTAATACGGTATATATGGTCTTTCACCACTGACAGCATTTACCTTGCCCTGTCAAATGATAAATGTTTGGCAATCCCAGCTTTTTGTCCATTTAGCTCTCCCCAGACGTGGTGTAGTCTGATGCTTTGCCATTAGATGTCACTATGGACCGCAGAAAAAAGACCAAAGCATAAACTAGCATCTTCCCATCTGCAAACAATACCCCCAGTTTCAAAACAGGTATGCATCTTCAAAGTCTGTACCATACCCGTGTGCCTTCTCTCATGTGTACACCTTGGTCTCCATCACCACGTCCCTCTGCAGCTGCTGTCCTGACACAACAGCACACGGTGGAAAGGTCAGGCACCCTACAGCAAAAACCTGCCCCTGTCCTCCGTTCATGTCATAAAGGAACAATTTCCAGGGTCCATAGCACCATGAAAAACAGCTGTGGGGTGCCTCCTGGAGGGCCAAAAGGCCATGCTGAGCATGGTGTCTGAGTTTAGAGCAAATAAGCCACCAAATGAGATGTATGGTGGATTGGATCTGAAGCCAACTGACTAACATTCTATTGCTGCACTGGATTTTTATGGCCTCTACTTCCTTTAGTCTTTTTCCTTGTTTGGTTGGTTTGCAGTTTCTCCTGACTGAATTTTTCCCAATGAGGCATTGCATCAGTTTGTTGCAACTACCCCAGGGAAGCGGGGAGTGATGGTGACCTTGATCTCTGGGGAAGCAGTAGCAGTAGCAAGGTGAGGTATTCCCACATCTGTCAGGTAGATTCTGCTGATGCTGAAATCCTGGGAGGGAAAAAACCCACTTATTGACTTCTTGTGGCACCAGGATCACAGTCCAACTGCAATTATAGTGTTTGTTACATTCCCATCCTTCCAGGCTTGGACATCACAATATTTTATGGATAGAATACAGGGAGTAGAGCTGCCATGTCATAACAGGAAAAGTTTTTAAGGTCTCCAGTTTTCCTGCTGACATGATTGTATTGCACACAGTAGCTGTGAAGTTTTGGGTGCATCCTGGAATTTCAGCCAAAGGGAAAGTACTGTTTGGGGTAAGACTTTTGCCCATTGCCACATAGTTCCACTAATTCTAAGCAGCTCACAAACAGCCAGAGGTGGGGCGTCTTTGAAGTACCTTGTAATCTAATCATATTTATGTCTTTTTAGGCAGAGTACCTCATATGTTGCAGCAAGATTGGATTAATTTAAAAGGAAATTAAAGAAAGGATTATAAAACCGTAGAGGTTATTAAAGATCCTTCTTTCTGATGGCAAAGGCATTATTCCCTCTTAGAAACCACACTGCATACACACACAGAGGTGAAAGCCAAAGGAACAGGGGTTTTGGTTATAAGATCTGATAGTCATGTAAGTAAATTAACTTCTAACCAAGAGAGAAGCACAGCACCGTCAGGCCAAGAGCTCACATACCAGAAATTACAGCCCTCACTGAAGAACTTAGCCCAGAAACTAGTTGCATAGAGAAGAAACTCTTATCCATGCTCCAGATATGAGGACCCAGAGCACAAACTCCTGGGGTCATATCACATGGCTGTGCTGTTTGAGGGGGGTTCCAAGTGGGACTAAGACAAAGTGACAGGCCTGAACTCAAACACCAAAGATGCAGGAGTGCTGCAAAAATTACTGGAGAGTTCCAAGTCCAAACTGGTGTGTAAATACTGATATCAGCATCAGGTGGGGAGTGTATTTGGGTAGGAGTAAAGCATTTCAAACTGAGGTGGCAGGAAACCAATACCTTTTATCTTCTGACTGTCACCATAACCTTCACCACTACAGGGGACAAGCTGCTGCTCTCAATGGTGGAAAAAGGGACTGCTAAATTTGCAAAGCAACTGTTCTCCAGAAATTCTCCTGTAGAATTCACATGGTGTTCTTGAAGACTTAGAGCATTTGTCTATGACAGTCGCTTCTCAACCTGCAAGACGGCAAAGTGTGTCTTTTTGTCCTACCTTCTTCAGCAATATGAGAAAGAGAAGTGAGCATTTTCTCCTTCATTACATCTTCTTGAGTCCCAACTTCTTTTCTCATTTTCCCACATTCATCTAGGGATAATCAGAAACATATCCCAAATCCAAAGCATGCCATCTCCTCTGCACTTCACCTTATGTGATGGAGAGATGTCATTAATTTCAACATTGTTTCCAAAGGACTAAAATTACAAAGATTTCCTGTTGCTACCATAATTTGATGTACAGAGAGGGTTGGATTGTTGTCTTCTAGCCAGTAGATTGGCAACAGAATATGCTGATTAGCAAGCAAAAAATTTACACTAAGCAAATCTAGATTTCTGAATTCTCTCTAGGAAAATCTTTACTGTATTTGCACAAGATTTTGCTTGAAGTAAAGGAGATTTGAGTATCTAATATTAAATATCCTGTTCTGTGAAGATTAAACACTTCTTTGCGTGCCCACATAAGTGGAGATGCTTTGGTTCTTTGCTTGTGTTTCTCCTTAATCTGTACTACAGCTGGTGCATCAGTGTTATTTTACAGGTATTAAAAATATTCAGCAGGGTAGCTGTTAGCTAAGGTTTCAGACTCTAGATAACAGATGGCAGATGTTCTTCATTGTAGGAATGAGGATAACAGCTGCCCCTGTTTCAGGAGAGAGAATGAAGAACTTGATCCACACTAGTGTTTGGAGAGAGCTGATCTTTTTGGCATGCCTAGCAAGATTTAAAAAACCACTAATGTCTCACTTAAGGTCAGAATATGAAAAAAAAAAATCTACCTTGCTGCTAATATGCGTCTGATCACTTTTGCAAGGAAAACTTCAGGGTAAGGATTTCTGCCATGTATCTATAGTCTGTTGAGAAACAGCTATTGAAGAACTACATGTACACAGAACAGAGAGGAAATGTATCAGTGCAGCAAGAAAGAGGAATCTGGGAAGCAGGACTGGAAACAACCTGATGGCTAATTTCAGCTCAGTAAACAAGAAGACAAGAGTTTGTGCTACTTGATTGTGCTTTACTCTGCTGCTGCAGAACGCATGGATGTGGAAGAGCACTGGTGTCTCTCAGACAGACTTGCACAATGTTCCCAGGGGATGCTCAAGCCATGGCATGGAGCCATGAGCTAGCACTGCAGTTACAGACTGGGTGTGCCAGGGAAGTGCTGAGGCACAAAGGAGCTCAGGGACTCCAACACAAGGACAGCCACACAGGCTGCTAGGACCTGAAAGAGAACCTCTGGACACATACTGCACTAACATAGCAGCTCACTCCAGATCTCCAAAATAGCACAGTGCTCCCATGGTTAATGAGAACAGAAACAGCAGCAGTTTCCTGAGAGTGAAAAATGCCAGATCTGAGAGATGAAGAGCAAAAGTGCAAACAGGAGAGGACAAGCTACCAAATCCAAACGTGAGCTGAATAATTTTTGGAGGCTCAGTTAATCACTAAAGTAACTTCAGATTTCCTTCCTCTCTCCATGTAATTCAGGATTGCTGACAATGTTACTGATACTTTTCTACAATCATTTATAAATATCCAGCTCTGGAAACACTTTCAAATAGATTGCAACTGCAAACCCCTTCTCCAAGATCCAGGTTAAATTAATGAAGTAGGGCAGGCAGTCAAAGCTTTGACTGAGCTCTAGAAATGCTTGTCCCTTGCTGATCTAGAAGTCATGGTTGCCCTGTAGCAGTGCTATACTTTTCTGATTCTCACACCAATGTATGTGGCAGTAACCCTGTACCAGTGCACCATGGCCTACCACCAGTGTTTTATAAACATAGCAGTAACCAAAATGCCCTTGTGAGGGGTAAATGCTCCTCTGAAATTCTTTTCCGAATAATAAATTACTGGTATTTGAGGGAGCACATATGCCCACAACACCAAAGCACACTTGCCACAGCCATTGGAAACAAGAGCACTAGAAATTCCTGCAGTCGTGCTGTACCCATTCCCAGTGGCAGCACGTCTGTTATCCAGAGAACTTATTACCAGGTGTATTGGATTTACATGGCAAGCTTTTGGAGGTTGGGGAGGGGGGCTATAGGAGTGGCTTCTCCAAGAAGATTCAATCTTCCCCTATATCTGACATAGGCAATGCCAACTAGATCCAAGACAAATGCACTGCTGCCCAAGGCTGAGACAATCAGAAATGGTAATTTAATGCCTCCATAGGAGCATATTTTAAGAAGGGGAAAAAATGTATTTGCAGCCAGAGAAGAGAGGAGTGAAAATGTGTGAAACAACTCTGCAGACACCAAAGTCAGTGCAGAAGGAGAGAGAGGAGGTGCTTCAGGTGCAGAAGTAGAGATTCTTATGCACCCCATGGTGCAGACCATAATGAGGCAGCCGTGCCCCTTCACCCCATGGAGGTTCACAGGACAGCAGAGAACTACCTGCAGATATGGAGGAGCCCAAAAGAAGGCTGTGACCCCATGGAAATCCCACAAAGGTGCAGGGTCCTGGTAGGACTTGTGACAACATGGCGGGCCATGCTGGAGAGCCTGTGTCTGGAGAACTGCATCCTTTATAAAGAGATCCAGACTGGAGAAGTTTGTGAACTGCAGCCCATAGGAAGGACATACTTTGGAGACTTTCATAGAGGACTGTCTCCCTTGGGAGGCACCCCACACTGAAACAGGAGAAAGATGCCTCTTCCTGAGGAGGAAGAGATGGCAGAAACTATATGTAATGAACTGACTGTAACTCCCATTCCCATCTCTCTGAGCTGCTGGAGGGGACAAGATAGAGAATCAGGAATCAAGCTAAGCCTGGGAATGAGGGGGGTTTGGGGGAAGGCATTTTTAAGATTTGTTGTACTTCTGATTATCCTAATCTGATTTGGATTGGTAATAAATTTATTTTCTTAATTCAAGCCTGTTTTGACAGTAAGTGGTAAGTGATCAGTCCCTGTCCTTATTCCAACTCAGGAGCTTTCCACTATATTTTTTCTGCCCCGTCCATCTGAGAAGCAGAGAGAAGCTTTGGTGGGCACTTGGCCTCCACAGGCTCAAAACTCCACACCAAATGACTGTTTTATATGATATAGGTCAAGCTCAGATCAAACTTAATTTTTCACGGTTGATTCAGCTATGCTTAAAGTGGATCTGTCCCAGTAACTTTAATGGACAGATAATTTCTATACAGGGAGAAAAGAGTCATTGCCATGTGAAATTTTCTAGTAGTGCTATAACTGAAGTTCATTCCAGTACAGCTTGTGCTTCTCCAGGAATCAGGGAATTTCTCTGCTGTCTCAGCCTTGATGCAGCTTTAACCCAGCACACTCTTGACATAGACCACTCCCAATTCCATAAGATCCTCTACTCCTGTCCCTGTAAGCAAAGTCTGCACAACACTCTCTGAGGGTGAGTATAAGAATACTCAGCAGGAGGTGAGGCTCAAGATGCTTATTTTATAGCTGACACAGGTGGGAAGAGTACCTTCTATGACCGCAGCCAAAAAAAACAGCAAGACAAGTAAGAGAGTCCTTGTACTGAACATTCTTACATCAGAAAAACATATGGAAAAAGAATGAGGCCATGTGAGTTTCCTGTGGTGAGGGATAAGATGTTACACATAGTAGTATGTAGAGAATATAGTAGTATGTATTTCACACAATATCAAAACCTCTCATGCCCAGTTAGCTCTGCTATATGTCTTTATTCAATCAAATTACGATTAAGGGTTACTTGGGCATAGGATGCTTACATTAATTTATAATACAGTGATTTTAAGAACTCAGTATTTGATAAAAAATTCTAGTTACAATTTTCTGGTCCCTGTCTTTCCCAGGTGTGTTCACATGGCAACATACTTTGCAATCAAATTAGACTAATAAAAAATACAATTAAGAATGTAACCAAGGAATCTTAATAAGCATCTGACAAATTTTCTGAAGAGGAGTAAATTTTAAAGATGGTGACATGGCAAAGTCAGACCATAGATACTGTATATGTATGTTTCGGTGTGTTTGTTCACAGCCTATTCACATTAAAAATTAAAAAAAAGTGAACAGAAATGTTAAACAAAGCACGACCTCCACAGCCTCAGTGGCTGAGGAAATAGAGACCAGCTATGCATCTCCCATTCATCTTCCCCATCCTGGAATGTGCAATATGTGCTTTAGCCCATCCCATTGCTGAGCACACAGTCAGCGTCTCAGCATGCTTATATGTTTTCCATTTGTTTTTCCACAGCTCGCTAATGACTTGTAACTGCCCTGTCACCACCCTGCTGCAAAGGCGATGATGAATTCAGCAGACCAAACATGCAAATGGAAAAGCACGGAAAATATTAACTGTTGGTACTGATACACAGCTGGAGTTTTGCAAACCTGCTGGTGTTGCATAACGTGGTGAAAATATAGTCTCAGAAAATAAGCACCATCTTCCTGCCAGCACAGCTCTTCTGCAATATGCCTAAGAGCAAAGGATCATTGTAAAGTAATTCAATTTTATTCAGTAGCTAGATTAGTTAACCTTTACAGGAAAGAAGGAAGTGAAAAGGAAATAAATATCACTATTTCAATTTGCCACTGCTCTGTTTAGACATGACAAAATGAAGCAAAGGCTTTACTGACAAGAGAAGTTTGATATCACACTGCTCCACAGATGCATTTAGCAATACTGCAGTGTTGTGATGTACACCAGTAAATTTTGCCAATTTATAATGTTGAAGCAATCCCTGCTATGGTTTTCTTAATGACCTCGCTATGGAGCCAAGACAGGCCCCAGCTTTAGGAAATGGAGACATAACTGTAGCTCTGTGAATAATTCTTTCAAGGTAGGCTCAGCAGGAAAGCATACTCTTAAGGCATGTTTTGCATGTATGTGCTCCTTCTTATAAACAGGAGAAAAGCTATGATGGAAACACAGGATTCAGTATATGGGTTTTCATATACATCCATTATAGTGAAAGGAAAAGAATTTAACATTATCAGAATGAAGCAAGAATTTGATAAGGTTTCTTCTCCCATCTCAGATGTTGTTGACACTGATGTGCTTTTGTGGGTAAACGCACATCTGCACTTTCTAAAACAAGTTGTTTAAGTGAAAACATTTCCCAGTCACCACATTGCTGTATGATTTTTATACACCATCATATAAATATTCTTAGCTCACAAAGCTCACAAAAATATTCCCCCTAACCATTCAAGTCAGTGGTCAAAACTGGATCAGCCCCATTCTGTCTTTCCTAGAAAAGAGAATGCATTTTAAAGCATGCCAAATAAAATCACGGTCCTTGCAAGCCAGCAGGTTTTTTGGCTTGCTTTTTAGTGAAAGAATGCAAAGAGCATGTCTCTGAGCATCCAGGGAGTTAAGGGTGCAGTATCTGAATGCGTTCAATGCCTGTTAGTCAATAAAAGTACATTACCATGCCATCCCCTGCATTGCAGTCTAACCCTCACTACCTGCACAGATCTCCAATGCAAATAAAGACGAACACTAGCTAAATCAGCATGCTGTAAAAACGTAATAATTCATCGTTCTTTATTTTTTCTCCTGGATATCCTTAAGCTAACTCTTTTTATTAGAAGATGTTTAGTTCTGAATGCCCTGTTGACCCAGAAATTAGAGATATATTTGGCAAGATTAAAATTAGTGGGTCTTTAGGCTTCACTTCAGCGAGATATTAAAGCCTGTGTCAAAGTTTAAGCATAGAAATAGTGCTTTTGACTTTAGTGGCACCACTCACCTATTTTAGAGTTAGGTAAGTGTTTACACATCTTGCTGAATAGGTGCCTTAGGGCCCTCTAACCTTATGTCCTGAAAACTTTTGCCATCCTTAACTAAGATTGTTACAGTGCCATGAAAGGACCCTTTTTTCTTCCTCTTTTTTCTGGCATTTTGTTTTGTTCTCACTGCAGAAAGACTCTTTGGGGTTTTTTTTTCACTAACTAAACTTTAGGTTACATCTGTCCAGGAAAAAAAGATAGTGCACTTCCTTTATAAGGCCTCAGAGTTAATCAGTGGAATTCTGCAGCAGGGCAGGATTTATACTTTATACTCTGGAACTGCACACTGGCATGTAACTGTTTCTGTTGAAAACACACTCCTTTTTTGAAGAAGTAGACTCAGATCTCACATGCACCAGGATTTGCTTTATTTTTCAGAGAAGCATGGAATTTTGAAAACAGAAATATCAGAGAATATTACAAACACAAAGAATGATGAAAAGACAAATCCACATATAAATGCTGGTTAAGAATCTGATGCGAAATGTACTGTGTAAAAAAAGCAATGGAACAACAATTATCTAATTGGTGTAACTAGGGCTTGGAAGGATTAATTTCTTTCTAATGTTGGGCAAGTGAAAGAAGAAAATTATGATCCCTTGGACTAGAGGAAAATAAAAATGATAAATGGTTAAATCTACCAAACAGCAGTGTGATTCAAAATATTTTTAGAAGTCAGCTGTGCAATCCAAAAATATGTCCAATAATAGCAGAAAAGGCCACAAGTAAAAATAAACTGCATATGTAAGAATGAGAGCAGACCCTGGAATGAAGGATTACAAATCACTTGGTGTAACCTGGCATACAAACAGAAAAAGTGGCTGATTGGATATGCAAACATGATCAGCTATATTAAAAAGCTGTTGAAGAGAATGAAGTAAAAGAAAAGCAATAATGAAGACCAAGAATCAAACTGGGAGAATGGTCTGCAACTTTACAGCAACACTAATGGAATTCACATTTAGTATTAACAATCAAGAAGAGGGTTTTAAACAAGATTATAATTAAATCTCTGTGTGATGTGGATTTGCTAAGCATTATGAATTATAATGACAGCAGAAAAATATTGCTGCAGAGCCAACAGGAAATGAGGAAAACTGGAAGAAAGTGAGGTTTTCTGGGGGAAAAGAATGCAAACTGCAATTGGTGGAAAGAAACATGGAGAGCGAGGTGGCTGTGAGAGAGAATTAGGTGCTAGGATCAGGATTGACTAGCAGACACTTCTGAATTTTCATCAGTATGCTGATGAGTGAGACCCCTAGGTGTTAAAGAAGGTATCACTCAATGTGGAGAAACAACCATTATTCTCCTTGGCTTCTGACATAACAGCACGAGGCAGATGGTGTCCTGGCTTTGTGTGCCTGGTTTGTGGCAAGCATTCACCTGCAAACTGTTCTTAGCAGGAGGTGAGGTGGAAAAGGACAATCGGCACCAAATGGGCACAATCCAGTGCAAGGCTACAGGCCACCTCAGAGGAGGGCTGGACAAGGCAAGCCAAGGCTACAAGGGCATCAGAATGGTCATACTTCCATTTCCTCTTTGCCTGAAGCCCAGTCCAAGCAGACAGCCTGGCTCCATCCTTCAGAACTGAGAAGGGGTTTTGATGTGATCAGGAAGGACTGACAGCAGGAAGTTACTGACAGTTCCTCTGTGGGACAGCCTTCTGGTCTAGCTTCTCCCTTTAGAACTCTTCCATCACGTGGCAGAAGCACCCACCATGCAAATTTGGTAGCTTGTTCTTAGAGACACCAAAATTAAAAGTTTCATTTATTTCCAAAGAGTCTTACACCAACTCTTACACTCAGGGACACAAGTGTCCCTGAACATGTGGAGGTGCAGTGATTCTCTGAGCACTGGCCCCAGGCCAACCATACCCAGCCCATGTGTCCCCCTAGACACCTGTACTTATGCTCTACTGTAAACTTTCATCTTTCACAATTCAAATTATTTCCTAGTGCTTGAACTTCTTCCCTGCTAATTAGGATGTCAAGCCTTTACAATCACACCAAACTGTATGACTTTTTTCTTCCCCTTTTCTATTAGGCTTCCACATCCTCCTTTCTTTCTAAATAACTGATACCCTTGACCCTATTTTCTGGCCTAACCCTTGGACTTCTGTCCCCAGACTCATTCTAACTACTGTGTGCCACTCTTTCTGCCTACCTGATTCCTTCCATTCTCCTGCATATTCTGTCCTTCTTGAAGACCCTATCTGTTCAACACTTGCTCATGTGCCACCTCATTTTGCCTATCTATCCAACAATTTATGGATAAGCACAAATTTTTACGTGGTCCAAAATACAGACTTTTAGCTACAAATATTGCAGCAATATTTTTGCAAATATTGCAAATATAAACTGGAGAGAGACAAGAATAAGCACTTTCATGCTAAGCTTGTGACAATCCTCTAGCAACGCCTCCTCCCTCCTCCCTTCCCTGCAACCCCCACCACTTTGCTGGGTGTGTCACAAGAGAATCAATCTGCAACCCCATGAAAAATAAACAGAAATAAGCACAAAAACAGATGGACATCTCTTAATCCCTCGTAGCTGAAGACAGGGTTTTACTCATGTTTTTAGAAGAGTCCTGCTCCTAAAGATTTCCACGGACTCAAATCTGGGTTTGTTATAGAAGCTGTATCCATGAGAGCTACATTCTCACTTCCTTTTCCTATCCATTACCATGCAAGCTATAGTTCAAAAAGTCTTTTTTTTTATTTCAAAACAAATCCTCTGAATTCAACAAAGAGCCATTTACACCAGTGATTTGCTTCTTTCTAATTAAATAATCCTCAAGACATCAGACCTTAAGAAGAATGTTTTCAAAGGCAGCTGTTCTGCTAATTAGACAAAACGCCTAAATGATGGCAATTTACTTAGAGTCACCTCACAGAGGGACACACACACTATGATGTATTCTCAGGCACAAAACTAACTCTATTGTGTGCATCCAACCTACATTTTCAGGATGCTCTTACTGATTAGATTTACCATTTTCAAAAACTGGCAGAAGGCTCCAACCCACATTTTAACAGAACCCTGTACTGCTAAGCAGTGCCTCAGTTTTTTTAAATAAAAGGATATGCTCAGTACATGTCTTGGGCATAAAATGGAACAAGAGTGACTGGTACAAAAAATGCACTTTGCCTTATCTTGAGTAAGATAATGGCTTGTGTTAGACTTGGTTCAATCCACATGTGACTGTTCTGCATCCTCCAACTAACTTTCTAAATATCCACCAGATGTCCCTTAAACAGGTGGGCAAGATCCCTCACAGGTTCAATGGCAAAAGTCTAGTGGAGTAGAAAAACAGGACAAAAAGAGGACAGAGAGGCTGGCTACCAAAGTTAGGATGCTGGTGCATACACTGACTTACTGTTATGTCAAGCAACAGTCCTAAACAAATGGATTCATCCTCACCTACTGTCACACATGACAATGTCAATACAGTCTAAAACCACAACTGAAATACAGGGAATGAAGTCTATGCAGGGAGACTTTATATCCCTACATACTGAAAACATCCTCTGAATTATTTTTCACAGCAAAGCATAAGCAAATGTGGGAAGCAAACTGCAATTTAGCTCTTGAAGTTGTGTGGTACATCAAAGTATTTTGTGTACTTTGGGCTTCTTCCAAAGCAAACATTCAATTGTTTTTCTTTTAAACGCATCTGGAGATCAATAAGGATTGTCCTTTCTCTAACATTAGTCCCACACAAACTGGCTAATATGCATCTACAAAACAGGGAGTAAAGTAATGTCTGTGGTCACATGAATTATCTGGCTTCAATTTCAATTCCTACCATAGATTTCCTGTTTGATCCTGTGCACAAGGGTTAACCTCTTTGTACATCTCCATCTGCCAAAGAGGGTAAATAACACCTGCCTCCTTTCTAGTAGTTTATGAGGCTCCGAGGGCATATCTCTACCACAGGTGCAGGCACACCCCGAGCTATTTCCAAATGAGGTGTACTAATTGTATTTCTCATTTTTCTAGGGATTCAAATTAGAATGCCCAGTATTCAATTTACCAAAGTGCTGAGTGCTCAGAACTAGAAAAGAAGTTAAAGGGAGCTCTGTTTGGAACAATAAGATGGATATATGTTAACTGTATAACACTAAGTATGCTTAAAAAGAAGGCTGAAGGCATGTCCAGCGGGCACAGAAAATGAACGAGCATTTCTGTAATGAAACTCAGAGCCTCAGGTCTTCTCTTATTAAACAAAAGCAGCTTTATACCTTTTGGGATGTTGTAAAGACACCATTCATTCATTCATACTATAAGGCACTTAATAGCTAGAATGTTAAGTATAGTTTTAAAACACTAAAATTCTACTTGCAAAGCACAGCTTAAATGATCTGCAGTAAATAAGGCATAGGTTGGAGCATGAGGACAGAGAACATTGAGCAGTATCTTTCATTCTATACACTTACTGAGGAATGGACCCATGGAACACTGTGTAGTAATATCATACAAATCAGAACTTAAATGAGGTTATGTAGACAAATTGCTTTATTTCCTACTGTTTTGATGTCTGATTTTGTAACCATATCATTCCTTCACTACAATATTTTTCATTGAATTTCTTTACCTCAGGATCTGTAGATGGAAAACAAAAACTTTATTCCAAGTCTTACATCAATCAAGAATAATGTTTCTGAAATTAATGGAATTAAAGTAATGTAAATGAAAAGTCAAACGTTTTGGTTCCTGAAAAGTGCAAGCAACACATAAGCATTTGAATTTAGTGTGCTAAAGGTAGGCAGCAAGAAAAGATGTTACCTATAAACTGCTAACTTTTTTCAAGTAATTCTTAAAGTCTAGTGAAACTTTACAGATTATCAATATTGAACATTCTTCTCTGTAAGTAATTAAAAATAGCAGAAATAGTCCCTGCTATGAAGCTTTCAGTTTTACCACTACCCTTCCCCCACATAATCCCATGGTTTTAAATCTGGGGGCAATTCATACCCTTTATTCTTTACCCCAGAAATCAGATAACACAAGGTATTTGTTGAGTATTCTGAAAAGATTAAGTGAAATCATAAGGGTTCTATGGAAGAAAGTAATCAGTATAACAGAGGGGGAAATAAGGAAGCTGATTAGAATAAAGATACTGCTGTGATATAGCCCATTTGGGATTTAATATATGAAAAGATAAAAAGATGAAAGAAGAGGAAGAACAAAGAGCAAGGGATAACAGTTCCTTGCAAGGGAAAGAAGGAAAAAAAAGAAAAATGTATAACCTTATAATATCTAATTCTCCGAGCAAGTATATACTAAATGGTAGTTGTGTTGGTGACTCGTTTTTGGTCATGTTAGAACATGGTTTGAATAAAATAAGGAACCGTGCTATGTGTCTGTTTTAACGAGTGCCAAGCCAAGTGATTTACAAAAATGCTTCACTCCTCATACCTGCAATGACATTTTGCAAGATTCTTGCCACACGCCACACAATGATGGTTGTTTAGTTCTTTGCCCCCCTCCACCTACGAGGTGGCAGAATTTCATGCTGTCTTTTGTCAGCACCTTCAAGAGCATCTCATTGTTGTACTCAGTTTTTCTTTCCACCTTGTAGATGAATAGTTCACTCATCATGGCACTGTGGCATTGTTCTGCACAGGGGAGCACCATGAGATGAATGGGTAAGGAAAAAAAGCAAAGGTATCCATTAAAGAAAAAAAAAAACAACCCACCAAAACAACAATAGCAAAAAGAAACATGACTAAGGTGCTGTCATACAAGTCATACCACACACACACTTTAACTAAGCACTGTATGACCACCAGTCATTCTTGTTCCATCTGCAGTTGGAGACATTTGTGAATATTCCTACACAGTTTGCCAGAGTAGGACCTCTTGGGACCCCTTCTGACACAGCTCAACTTTGCAAGGTAAATATTGTTCTCAAATCTTTAAGCTACAGGAAAACCGTTGAAAGTGATACGATGAAAGCAAGGCTTGGGTCTTACTGAGACTATCAAATGTGTTGCACAGGACTGTGGACAAACACATGAGTAATTTGCCCCTCTGCCCCCAGCAGGAGGTGGATTTGGCATTGCTCTAGTATTTCTAACACTCCTAAAGCTAGAGATGGGTACAGGAAAAGATAAGCTGTCTGCAGTCTCAGTGGTGGACACAGCCACCCACAAGGTGCTGAGAGGAGACTACTTGACAAACAGATGATGGGTGAGTGGGAACCAGTTGCTCTAACACCCATCCCAGCACAAAAACAAGTAGCATTCAAATTACTGTGTGCTAGCTTTTAAAGATATGCCACAGATTGAAGAGAGGACAACCACAGACAGATGGGCTTTGCATGTGATCTCTGCTTCATGGACAATAAAACACCTTTTCTGACATTATGTCAATCAAGAGTGCGGTACACAGTGATCTTGGGATATGTAGATGCTTCCTACTTCTGTGTAGGTAGCAGAAAAATTGTCTCCTGTTAGCATAGTCTCTTACTGTGTTCATCAGACTCTTGCTATCAGGGCTTCTTGCCCCCTGCTGCATCACAACAGATTATGCATTCTGGCTTTGCTGCCTGCTAACCAGCTACCTCCGAAGAAGCTGCAGCTGCAGCTCCTGTCTTTAAATGGGAGCTTTAAATGCTGGCATTTTTTGGCAGCAACAGCACCACAGTCTTGAATTTCCATGGCCAACTGTGTTTTCATGTCCCATCCAGAGCCCTTCAAATGACTTCAGGGGGGGATGAACTACACCTTGACCTCACAAGGGAGGACTCTGCCCTGCTTCTAAAGTGAGAATCGACAATTCAGTACAAGACAGCGAGAGATCTCAGTAGGGTCGGCTTCTGGAGAGCAAGATGAGGAGCGCCAGTGCTGTGCCTGTGCCTGGCAGGAGGCAGCACCAGCCAGGAGGAGCAGGGATAGAGTCACAGGCGCCTCGTTCTTGCCAGGGGAGCGTTGCTACACCCGCGAGCGCTCTTCGCACGGTATCCTCGCATCACTTCAGTTTGCACTCGGCGGCGGCGGCAGCAGCAGGCTGCTCGCCTCGGCCCCGATCTCCGCAGCATCCCCGGCTCTCGCTCCCGGCCGGAACGAGCGCTCTCACCTCGGCGCTCTGTGTCACTTGGGCAGCCCCTGTCTCAGCCGGGAGAGGGCGGGCACCCCCTCCCTCTCGGCTGCCGGGGCGGGGGCCGGGGCGAGGGCAGTCCCCCGGGC